>APFE030119317.1:119806-192915 GCA_000404065.3 Pinus taeda | reverse complement strand
CCTATAATACTAGTGATTAACCCATTACTATTGTAGTTATACCCCTTATTAATATTGTTGTGCCCCTATTGTCCCCATATTGTTATTACTGTGCCCCATAAAATCCCTCCATTATTATTTTTGTGGCTTTATATTATTATTGTTAGGTTGACTGGGTTATATTGTGACTCCTTAGACTCCTATATATAGAAAGGAGGTTTTGTCATTTGAATTGTCCAGGAATTGTTCATTTATGTAATGTAAAGGAGGTTTCCCCCTCGAAGAGGCTGAATTCTAAGGCGTTGATCTATCTTTTCTATCTTTCTTGAAGCTGGTTTCATAACAATCTATTCATTGGCTTTCTGTATCCTACCATCAATGCCAAGGGCACTGTCATCTTTTATGACCGACGTAATGGCTTTAGCATTATTCTATGCTTCTCCTAATACGATGCCTTTGTAAGAAGGGAAGGTGGTAGGAGTTTCAATTTTATTGCCATCTATGGTAGTCCAAGAATGTTTTGCTAAGGATGATTCAGCATCTGCCATTTGTACATCTATATTTTCTTGCTTCCTCTTCCATTCATAAAAAGACAACAAAACGTTGTTCTTTTGCATGTATGTTTTCCATTCATGGGATAATCTGATTTTTTCTGGGTATGGAGTGGTAAGGTCAAGACTTTCAGCCTCAGGATGAGTATATAAATCCTAATTAAGCATATTTTTCATCCATTAATGATCAATTGTATGCTTCCTACATCATTCCATAACCGAAAAGAACTTGTGCATTTATGGTTTTGATGGCTTCTTGCAATCAGAAGGCACAAAGTTGTCAAATCTGGATTGAGGGATTATCTCTTCAAGTTGTTCCAGATATCCTAGACCATAGCGAGGCGTACCAGCAGGACGCATTTTGCTAAACATATCTTTAAGGCCGGGGCCTTCATTTTCCAAAGATGGAAGCTCATGAATTATTAATACATGATCAGTATCGTGAGGGAAAGGTATTTCAGAACACTTAGGATTTGGACACGGAGTAACAGAAGTTGTAGGAGGAGATAATTCTGACCTTGGATGGTGGTTCTGATGTATGACAGAATCAGCAAGGCTACTGAGATTTATCTTTTGATTACAGCTTGGGAAAATGACTTGCAGGGATGAAAAATTTACAATATGGGCATATTCAAATAGATCTATATGAGGGCAATTTATAGATGGTGTAAAAGGACTAGCAATATCTACTACTTGTGGATCAATATACATGGATGATGCTTTGCAAGCTAAATCGATTCTTCTGCGATCTATTGTAGATCTTATAGGAAAGGATACTACAACAAATGATGGTCCTTCTTGTATATCAACAGAAGTAAACTTTTGGATTGTTGGACGTTTTGGGTTATCAACAACCCAATGTTATGGGAAACGTAGGTCCTCCCATTTAATAATCTGATGTTCTAACTTTTGATTTTGGGTATCTATTAGAACAACAACACTAGATTTGGATTCTTCGTTGGAGCATGGAGAACTGCAGGATAAAGGGTATCTATGTGTCTAAAACAACCACGAGTCTGAATGGCAATATTATTTCTCTTTTTCTTCATATCAAACCCTGTTGTTTGAATCTGTAGTTTTAAAATATCCTTGATGTGCTCATCAAATGTAAATATAGAAAAGTTGAGATAACAATCAAATTATACTAGTCCATTTGATAATGGAGCAACCATTCCTCCTATCAATGAATCTGAATACTTTTTATGTGTTAGATCTCTGATAGTGACAAGAGCAAAAGTATTCAGTCCTCTATGGACTAAGGGATTGATCCCTACCCTTATGCACCCCAGATGCAAATATTTGGTTCCCAGTCTTTTGGCTTCAGCCTGAAGTTTTTTAGCGTCAAGAAGAGAAAGTGTTTGTACATAATCTAAGTTCTCTTGTATTTGACTAATACTTTCTTTGATAGATATTCTAGTTACAACTTTATGATGGAACATAGATAAGTGAGCATATACTTCTGACGAGGAGATATTTTGCAAACACCACTTAGGTGCAGGCTCACTTTCAAAATATTCAAGTTCTGTAGAATTTATAACCCTTTTAGATGATGAAGCAAACATATCTCTTATTGGCTTTTCATCAGCTTGTTCTTTAGCTTCAAGCTTTCTGAAAGAGACTGATCTTCTAGAATTATCCATTTTAGAGACTTATAGATTTTGAGTACTAACCGTAATGAACCAGACGTTACTGGCTCTGATACCAATTTGCTGCAGGGGTTTCAGACGCGAAGCTTACTCTCGTTGAGTATCTTCTTTGTGATCAATACACAAACCTATGGACTTTCACACTCTAGAGTCCTTCGCACGGACTTATTAACCAAATTTTGAATAGCCAAGAAAAACATGAAACCTCGAAACATGATTCTTATAATTTTTAACATTAAAACTTAAAAAATAAATAAACATAATTTTATTTTTTTATAAATATTTTATTAAATTATTTTTTTTATAATTTTATATTGTTAAATAAAATAGTTAATTATATGATTTTGTTGTTAATATTCCTTTCCCTTGGAATAAAAGTGGAATTAAAGCTAAAACCTATTTTTCTTATATTTAGGTCAAATTCATATGCTAACTACTCGACTACAAGCTTGGTTATCTTCATTGGAACCTTCCCTCAATGATAATCACGAAATAATATGTAGCCACTAAAATTTTAATGGACCAAAAATGTGTCAGGTATATGTATGCCTTGATTTCAATCCCCTACCAATGGGTTGTAAGTGATGGAGGTTTTCCACGCATTATTAGTCACTGTATTTATCAATGATAAATGATTATTACTTCTTTATGTCAAGGTATTGATGTAATGTCAAATACAGATTTATGTTATTTTTAAATATTTTGGAAGCAATGTGTTGACTCACAAAGCTTAGTCATTGTATTTATCCATGATAAATGATTATTAATTCTTTATGTCAAGGTATTGATGTAATGTCAAATACAGATTTATGTTACTTTTAAATATTTTGGAAGCAATTTGTTGACTCACAAAGCTCATGATGTGGGACATTTTGTTTTATTAATAAAATATTGAAAGGGGGATTTTTGTCTCTGGCAATTTTTTCTCATATATATATATAAAGTTAGACATTTTGTATTAAAATAAAAATTTTGTCACTAGTCAAATTAGACTAATAACATAAATTTAGAGCCTTGAGGTTGCTAAAATTTTGTCTAGAGCATTTTATAAATAGAAACCTATAAAAACAAGTTGGTTGGGATAGACCAAGACATAAATTGACATGAGAAGACAAAAAAAGCAACTAGTGTTGCAAGCAAAAAACTAATGAGTCATAACAAGTATTGGGCAAAATCTCCAAGCATCTGCGCTGGATGGTCACTACCTCATCCAAGGAGAAGGGGATGTTCACTGATCTCCTTGCTAGAATGGTCAACTTGTGTCTATATTGTCATTTTTTCCTTCAACTTTGCCAATATGATAGAATTCTATTGATAAGTCCTCATGTACATCTCTATGTAGTCTGAAATATTCAAATGGCATTTAACCTTGTGCCAAATTCATGCCATAATTGAGCAAGTGATAGGAACACATTCAATGCACCAAGTATAGTGGGAGCCACAACTCCCTTTTGTGTGGGCTAGCATCATATCAAGGTTGAAGAGGAAACCCCACTCTTAGGCACCCTCTATGGAGGAAATTTTATTTTAGATATTATTTATATCTTTATATAAAATTAAGAAAGAAAAAAATTTAATTTCCTTTGATAAAAATAATCAATCATTATAATAATAAAATTTGATTAAAATTATTTAAACAAAACCCAAATTTAATTTTAAATATCTTTAAAAATATATTTTATTAAATAAAATAATATTTAAATCCATTAGTTTATAGGGTTTTAAATTAAAAGTGAGTCTATATACTTCATGTGAAAAAATCACTAATTAAAATCCCCATGATTATTTACCCTAAAAAGATATATACATTAAATCCACAAAATTAAAACTTAACTTAACACACACATATATAATGTCATACCTTTTAAATATAAAAAGTATGCACATATCTACATCTAAAGTATAATTATTTGAACCAAAATTATTAATTAATAAAATTATAATTTTTATGAAAATACAAATTATTCATACTTTGAAAGTAATCCTTAATGGTGCTAAAAAAATATCATACTTATCACATGGATAATTAATTTAATTATATTTAAACTTTACATTTGAAAATACAATTTTCATATCTTGAAAGTTTAATGGTCCTCAAAAGTATCATACTTATCACTGGATAATTAATTTAATTGTATTTTTACCTTACATTTGAAAATACAAATTATTCATATCTTGAAAGTAACACTTAATGGTCCTCAAAAGTATCATACTCATCACATGGATAATTAATTTAATTATATTTAAACCTTACATTTGAAAATACAAATTATTCATATCTAATACAAATAATTCATGTCTTGAAAGTAACGCTTAAATGTCCTCAAAAGTATCATACTCATCAAATGGATAATTAATTTAATTATATTTAAACCTTACATTTGAAAATACAAATTCTACATATCTTGAAAGTAACGCTTAATGGTCCTCAAAAGTATCATACTCATCACATGGATAATTAATTTAATTATATTTAAACCTTATATTTGAAAATACAAATTATTCATATCTTCAAAGTAATGTTTAATGGTCCTCAAAAGTATCATACTTATCACATAGAAAATTAATTTAATTATATTTAAACCTTACATTTGAAAATACAAATTATTCATATCTTGAAAGTAACATTTAATGGTCCTCAAAAGTATCATACTTATCACATAGGTAATTAATTTAATTATATTTAAAACTTACATTTGAAAATACAAATTATTCATATCCTGAAAGTAATGCTTAATAGTCCTGATAATATTATACATATAAAGATAATTAATTTAATTATATTTAAACTTTAACATGTGAAAACAGCAATTATTCCTATCTTGAAAATAATACTTAAATAATCCCTCAAAAATATCATACTTAATCACAATAATATAATTTAATTATATTTTGAAACCTTAAACATTTTAAAAATACAAATTATTCCTATTGTGAAACTAAATACGAATGGTCGCTGCAAAAAATATCATACTTATCACAATGGATAATTTAATCTGGAGTTTATTATATTTGAGGAACTCTTATTCCTAATTTTGGATAAACTCTTATCTAGAGTTTATCCCAATGAAAGCTTTGAATAAATAAGTATTATTAATTCACTTTAAAATATGAGTTGGCAATTTTTATAATATTTTAGTTATTCAACTTTTTAATATTACATAAATATATATATATTTAAGTATTCAACTTTAAATATATATATATATTAATATTTATTTCAGCTTTAAATATGAGGTTCCGGAAGAAATCGTGTTTTAAGTAATATTTAGGTATGTAAATAGTTCTAGGCTTAGACTACAAAATTTTATAGAAACAATTTCTTCACCTAATTTCAAAAGCTACCTTTAAAACCAAAAAACTTAAATTAAATTTTCTTTTTATAATAAATATAATTTTTATAAAACATTATAATTATGGTAAAAGAAAAAAATACGTAAATATAATCGTGGTTAAATCATAAATTATATGATCATAACCACGAGAGGGAATTTTTGGGTTCATTAAAAACTATCTTATAACTTCTTATATGGCGTGTATTATTTCCGAAAGCATTTGGCCATGAATAAAAGCCATCGTTGAAGAGAAATTATTGTTAATCATGGTTAAACTATGGTTAATTATTGTTAAACAAGTCCATTATGGTGGTAGCAAACATCACTAAACAATTATGGGTGATATATATAAACCACTATCAAAGATTTATATAAAATATTAAGCTACATGTTATAATGATAATTATGATATTGACCTTCAAAATTCAAATTCAATTTTGTATATTGTATTTTTCAAATAAAAAAGATTTGACCCCTTGATCTCATTTTATGAAACTATGTTAATTATAATATTGACCTTCAAAATTCAAATTCAATTTTGTATATTGTATTTTTCAAATAAAAAAGATTTGACCCCTTGATCTCATTTTATGAAACTATGTTATCCAGTTGATTGACCTAAGCTATCAACATTATCAAGTACTCCTTACATTACTTATGAGATCTGATTCATTAAAATATCAAACCTTATTAAATACTATATAATTATTTATACAATGGAGGAAGGAAAAAAAGGTTTTTTATCAACTTAATGTATTTAATAAATAAAAAAATTATCAATATAATTTATTTGAGATATTGTTAATTAATTTTTCAGGACTATGTTTATAAAATATGTTTATACAAATAGTACTAGTTGTTTAAGTTTTATTCAGTTAATAAGTTATCTAAATAGTTTTATCTCAAATTTACTTTACATTTGTATACAAAATTCTCATCATGAATGGAATCAATTTTGCATTGTGGAGTTTATTCATGGGTTTGAATGACTACTCGAAATCAAGAATATTAAGAGCTTTGAAGCATTTTTGGAAGTGAATTATTAATTATTTTTAGTGGAATATTTGAGCGTTGAAGCATTTTTGGAAGTGAACTATTAATTATTTTTAGTGGAATATTTTTTTCATATTTGGAGTTTGAATTTAATCCACATATTACTGAGAAGCGGAGAATGCTTCAAGGTTCATGAAAGTGAAAGTAGTAAAAAATTATCCACATATTATTGAGAAGTGGAGAATGCTTCAAGGTTCATGAAAGTGAAAGTAGTAAAAAATTATCCACATATTATTGAGAAGTGGAGAATGCTTCAAGTTCCATGAAAGTGAAAGCAGTAAAAAATTATTGTTAGTGCAATAGTTGAATCTTAGGAGCTTTGAAGCATTTTTGGAAGTGAATTACTAATTATTTTTAGTAGAATATTTTTTTCATATTTGACGTTTGAATTTAATCCACATATTACTCGCAGTGGAGAATGCTTCAAGGTTCATGAAAGTGAAAGTAGTAAAAAAAAGATTTACGAAGGTTTTTTTGACAAAGATTTTAAAAATTTAAATGAAAATGCATAGAAAAGACATTTTCCAGAATATAAGACCACAAGTAAGGTGAATCCATTTCCTATATATCTTATATTACTTCTAGAAACATCTTTGTGTGGAAGGAGGCAAAGCGAGAAAGGTGAAAGTGAGCAGAACTTATATATCTTATATTACTTCTAGAAACATCTTTGTGTGGAAGTAGAAAGGTGAAAGTGAGTAGAGAAACGTGAAAGCTAATAGGAGAAAAAATTGGCGAGTATCAAGTGAATGAAAATTGTATCAAATTGTCATTAATGAAAAGTGAAATGAGAAAGCAAAAGTAAAAATGGTTAATTTTGAAATTAATTAACTTGAAGTTAAAAAATTTTCATAAAATTTGGTGAGGTGAGTATCAAGTAAATGAAAATTGTATCAAATTGTGATTAAAAAAATATTTGAATTTTTTTTTATCAATTAAATTAAAGAAAAGAAAGGTGAATATCAAGTGAATGAAAATTGTATTAAAGATAATATTTGATTTTTTTTATCAATTAAATTAAAGAAAAATAAAATGGTTAAAAAAAAATGAAATGAGAAAGTAAAAGTGGCTAATTTTGAAATTAATTAACTTTAAGTTAAAAGTGGTGGAAATATGGGTTTGTTTTGATTTGAAATAAGTTTTAAATAAAAGAAAATGGTTAACAAAAAATGAAATGAGAAAGTAAAAGTAAAAGTCGCTAATTTTGAAATTAATTAACCTGAAGTTAAAAGTGGTGGAAATATTCCAGGATAGTGGTGGAAATATGGGTTTGTTTTGATTTGAAATAAGTTTTAAAGAAAAGAAAATGGTTAATGAAAAATGAAATGAGAAAGTAAAAGTAAAAGTGGCTAATTTTGAAATTAATTAACTTGAAGTTAAAGTGGTGGAAATATTCCGGATTTGTTTTGATTTGACATAGTTTTAAAGAAAAATAAAATGGTTAAATAAAAATGAAAAGTAAAAGTGGCTAATTTTGAAATTAATTAACTTGAAGTTAAAAGTGGTGGAAATATTCTAAGACGTGTTTGTTTTCATTTGAAATAAGTTGTTTTCATTTGAAATAAGTTTTAAAAGCCGAAGAGAAAAAGAAAAAGTGAGGTTTGAACCCAACTCCCTTCAAAAATATTTTTTAAGCCCACCATCAAACCACTATGCCAATTTTATTTAAAACAAAAGGGATTTATATTTTTTAGAGGAGTATTGCATATATTTCAAAATAAAATATTTGTTTGAACATTTTATTTGGCTTCAAAACAATTATGGCTTGAATAGTCACCATAGTTGGAGTTGTGCTTAGCCAAAAGGAGAATTATCAAGAGTGGTTTAGAAAGCTTAAAAGTGCTCTTGTTTTTAACGATTTGTGGGAAGTTTGTCAAGGCATATGGAAAAGAAATTGCAATTGCACCAGATCCACCTGATAACGAGAAGCAACGTGCAATTTGGGAAACAAAAGACAACAAGGCATATGCATTAATAACTGCATCGGTGACAGAAAAGGTAAGTCGATATATTGTTTCTTGTGATATTGCATTTGAAGCATTACAAAAGTTGAAAGAACTATATGAATCACACTCAAAACTTGAAATTATTCAGTTGTTGTTGAGGTTGTTTAATTTGGATATGAAAGATAATGATCCATTGAAGAGTGATTTTAAAATAAAAGCCATTTTTCATGATATAAAAGCCATTGGAATTGAAGTAGATTTACAACTCACAACTTTTATAAAATTCCTTCACCCTGTCTATTCACACTATTTGGAATCTCTCCAAGCTAGTGGGTAGTTAAAAGGCATTGCATTTGATAAACTAGTAAACAAAATAGCTGAGAGAGAAAAGGCATTTTGAAAGAAAGAGACTCCACCCAATTCTAAAGTAGAAACGTTACTCTAGAGGTGATAAAAGTACTAGAGGTCGTGGTAGAATAAATTATAGAGGCAGGGGGGGTAAACACAATCAGGGAGATAGACAACAAAATGATAAACAACAAAGAAATTTTAATGATAAACTAGATGTTAAGTGTTTTAGATGTGGTAAAATTGGTCACACTACTAATTGTAGAATTCCTTCGAAGAAAGTCAGTGAAATGAGAGAATAGTTGAATGAAAATAAAGCTTAGCCACCATCAAATAAGGGAAAATCATCAGAGTTTGCACATTACATTGTTTCTCATTGCAATTTTAATATCAATGATGTTTTCAGTATGCATTTGTTTCATGGAAAGACATTTGGATTTTGGATTCAGAAGCCACATGTCATATGGCTTTTAAGAGAGGTTTTTTTTAAACATTCAGTGACCAAGTTGATGAAGTAGTATATTTTGCTGACAAATCTCAAGTTAAGCCTTTAGGAATTGGATCCATTCATTTGAAGATACCAAAGCTTGTGTATTATGTTCTACAAGACGTCCTTTACATTCCACAATTTCAAAGAAATCTAATGTCTCTTATACATAGTCGACAACAAGGGAATTACATACATATCTTCCATGAAATCATTGAGATATGTACAGCATATGATCATGCAGTCGTTATAATAGGTGTTGAAGAAGGTACACTTTTAAAATTGAATGGAACATCATCTACTAAAATGAATTCTCATGATAGTTCTTCTCTTTTAGCGCAATGAAATGATACCGTATCTTCTAGTTTATTATGGCATGCTCATTTTGGTCACATTAACTATGACAATATCATAATTACGAGACAAGGTATAAAAGATTGCCTACAATTCCAAGAAATATTACACCATGTGATGCTTTTATTTTGGGGAAATATTCTAAGCAATATTTTCATAGTTCTTCTTATAGAGCTTCAAGAAATTTAGGTCTCATACATTCATATATATGTGGTCCTATGCCTGTTGCAATTGCCAATGGTAATAAATATATGCTGACATTTAATGATGATTATTCGAGAATTTGTTGGGTGTATGTTTTGAAAGATAAGTCACAAGTATTTGAAAATTTTAAAACTTTTCATTCAATTGTCGAAAATGAAACTCAACTGAATATTGACATTCTTATAATTGATAACGGTGTTGAATATACTTATAATGCTTTTGAACAATATTTAAAGGACAACTGAATCAAACATAAGACTACCATACCTTATAATACACAATAGAATGACGTTGTTGAACGTATGAAAAGAACTTTGCTTAATATGTTTAGATTTATGGTGTTGTTTAAGAGTGTTAAGTTGATGTTTTGAAGATAAGCAATGCTTTGTGTAGTGTATATTCACAATTTTTTTCCTTCTTCTGTCATCAATAATAATTCTCCTTATGAAATATGGTATACTTGTCTCCTTGTTGTTCAACATTTTAGAGTCTTTCGTTCTCTATGTTATGCATTGATTCCTAAACATTAGCGCAACAAGTTGGGTGCCAGGATTCGTAAATGTATTTTTTTGGGATATTCTACTACTTCCAAAGTTTACAAGTTATATGATGAGGAGAACAATTAATTTATTCTTTATAGAGATGTTATTTTTCTTGAATGTGATAAAGGAAATTTCATTACTGATAGAAAATTGACTCATTTGGAGAAATTTGCATCCAAAAAGTTTTATTTTGAATCTAATAATGATGTTCCACATACTGAAAGGGGGATTCCCATTCTAGATCAGTCTGTGGTTTTTCCATCTTTGACTCATGAAAATGATGATAATATTACTTCTGAAGAAAATTTGGAAGATAATATTGTTTCTACAGGGTCATAAGGAGTTCTTGAAGAAGTTGTACTTCAGGATGAGCAACAATCACAACCACTTAAGCAACCTTTATGAAGATCCACACATGTTCAAAAAATTCTAAGAAAGTATGATGATTCTGAGATAGTAAGTTATTCTAAAGGTGATTTAGGTAACGTTTCTCATGATTGTGAATTTAATCATTCTACAATTAGTGAACCCAATTCTATTGAAGAAACTGCTAACTGTGATGAATGCAAGGATGAAATGAAAAAGGACTATGATGCACTTATTAAAAATGGAACTTGGAGGCTAGTGGATCCTCCTAATGTCGTCAAACCTATTGGTTCTAAATGGATATAGAAGATCAAGTACAAGGCTAAAGGTTCACTTGATAAATACAAGGCAAGGCTTGTAGCAAAAGGCTACACTCAGAAGGAAGGTGTTGTACACACAGAGACACTTTCTACTACAACAAAATGGGGCACAATTAAAACTTTGTTTTCTATTTCAACTTAGAATAGCTAGAAGATACACCATATGGACATTAAAACAACTTTTTTGAATGAAAATTTGGAGGATGTTTATACGTTTCAACCTGAAGTTTTTTCTATTAAAGGTAAAGAGCGAAATGTATGTAAGTTGGTAAATGTGTTATATGGACTGAAACATGCATCCTGTGCATGGTATGAAAAACTAACTGAACACCTCCTCAAGTTGAATTATAAGTTGTTTGATCTGGAAGATGAAACTCTTTTTATTAAGAAGGTTGGAAAGTCAATCGTATATTTGGTTGTCTATGTAGATTATTTGATTATTACAAGAGAGTTGAAAACCCAAATATATTTTTGTCAAATGTCCCTTCAGATTAAGGGGGGAATGTTAACTAATCCTTCATGATTATGTTTATAAAATAGTAATTAGTTATTAGTTTTTACTTTCCGTTAATAAGTTATTGAGACATTTTTATCTCAAACCTACCTTACATTTGTATAAATGAAGTTCTCATCATGAATGTAATCGATTTTCCTTTGCGGAGTTTATTCATGAGTCTGTCTACAAATAATTTACATTAAAAATATTTATCTCAATAAATATTATTGAAATAATTTAAAATAAAATTTCAAATGCTATCTTAAATTTCAAATATTTATTTATAAGTTAATTTTTATAATATAGAAATATGAACTATGTTGAAAATTGGAACACGAAATGTTAAAAATAGAATCATGAAATTCCAATTTAATTTGTCCTTGAATTAAATTGTACTTTTTTCTCATAACAACTTGTAAATAGTTAATTAAGTTTAATTAACTAAGGAATTTCGAATTGGAAGTCTTTCTGAAGTCATGTATATGTTCTCCCTATATTATAGGGGTCTAGGATGAGTTAAGTATGAGTTGTTATTAGTTAGCTCAGTTTACTGAGTTAAGTCTAGTTAAATTAGTTCCACACTGTTTGAGGAACAAATAATGAGTTAGTAGTTAGTTGCTTTATTAGTGCACTCAACTAGTGTTACTCCAATTAACTGAATATTCCCTCATCAGAAACTCATGCATGTCAATTATGAGAAAGACCCAGTTGAGACTCGAGTGTAGGGATAGTGTGCTATTCGTTTTAGATTTTTCTAAGTTACACTGGTAATGCATGCATTCAGGAACTGGGGAATTTCCCTTTAAATATAGGCTAATTCTCTCAGGAATTGTGCAAATAATTGGAATCTTGGAGGCTTGGAAATTTGGCTAAGTATTGGCCAAAGGAAGTCATTAGGTGGAGGATAGGAAATACTTGTGCAGGTTAAGCTCAAGGTTGAGCAAAGCATATTCTATTCATTCAAATTATTTGACCAAGGGCACAATGAAATAGGGACTTGGAGAGCAGGAGAATTAGCTAAGTGTTGACCAAGAGTTTTCTTGTGAGTTGGATATTGATTTTACTGAGTGTTGGGTTTGTTCTTGTGAGAACAAGCATTGTATTATCATCTTGGATTTCTGATTAATGCAATACAGATAGTGGAGTTTTGAGTTGTGGCTTTCCCCAGATACTTATTGTGTTATGTGCCAGTGATTTTCTTCCTCTTCTTGATTATTTTTTTCATCAATATATTGGCTTCAATTGGTTGAAAGTAGAAGTAGATTCTTGTCATGTGCTTTAGTAAATTGCATGAGCATGTGAATCTACAGGATTTTCTACATGGTATCAGAGAAAGATTGTTTTTTTTTTTTTTTTTGGTCGCAAGTTTACAGAGTAGATCTGAAATTTTTGTGTAAAATTTTCAAAAACAAATATAATATATGGATTCCTTGTGAAAAAATACCCAAATTCAAAAAAACAAATCGGCCAAATCGGAGTTCGGATGAGGGAGATATCACTGATTTAAAATCATCTCTTTTTCCAAAAAAATTTGTGACGGCAGGACAAAGGAAGATATTGTGAGCCTTGCTCTTCTTGGACTCCCAAAGAGTTTCCATAGTTATCAGGACTCTGTCAATGGTTAGAAGAAGTTTCCATATTGGGAACGACTGTGGTCGGATTTGATGTAGGAGGAGCACCAGAGATGGGACCTCTTCCAAGGAAGTGTAAGAGGATTGTGCCTTAGCGAGTAAGGAAAAGTGGGTCAAGGGAAAGAAGTCCCAAGGCGAGGAGGACAGAAAGAATATTGACTTGATGAAAGTCAAGTGTTTTCACTATCACAAGAAAGAGCACTACGCTAAGAACTCCCATAGAGGAAAGCGAGCAAGAAGGAGCTGACAATAGTGACAATGGTTGAAGCTCTAGCTTCACAATTCGAACTTGATTTCTCTCTCATTGTATGCATTGATGAGATTTCCATGGGAGGCATGTGGTATCTTGACAGTGGTGCCTTATTCCATATGACAGGGAATATAGATCTCTTTAGTGATTTTGAGGAGAAATACCTCAAGAAAATCATAGAGTTTGGAGTTGACGATAGGTATAGAGATATTGGGATCGGTATAGTTATCTTTCATAGGGAGTTTGGCTCCCCTCTCAAGATCACAAATGTGATATATGTTATTGATTTGAGGCTTCTGTGATTTGAGTTTTGTGTGGTTTTATCTTCCAGATTTATCGCATTCATATTTTTGGAATCGATGTTTCGAAAAATCCTTTGTGGTTCATCATCATGATAGATGTATGTTCAAGGACTAAAGAAGAATCTTTTTTCATTCGTAGTATTAGAAGACCGTGGTATGATGTGTGTTATCACTCCAAAATTTATTTTGGGTTGTTAGGAAAGAAATGATAGAGGTAACCACAAACCTACTTTGCATATTAGGATCTAGCCTTCCTAATGCTCAAAGAGGGCTCTCTCTTTATGATTTAACTTTGTTTAGTTAATTGATTTTAGGCTAGTTATGATTGTACTTAGGTTTTGATTTGGATTTGGTGGTGGGATCACTTACTTAAACGAATAGAGGGATGTCTTTTACCATTGGGCTATGGAGTCAAATGTCAAGCAAATAGGACTGGATCAAGTTGTAAAAATAGTGTCTACAAGGAAAGATAGTTGAGTTATTTCAGATCTTAAGGCCGAATGACGAAGTGGTTTTCAATCGGATCAAGGGAGCAATTAAGGGTTCCATAGACTAGATTATGAAAGAAGTGAAAGAGGTCAATTGGGATGGGAGAGCAATTAAGGTTTCTCAGATCTGGATATTAGAAGAAAACAGAGAAATGATTAACTGTTCAAGACAGAGTGTACTTAAACAAATTATGAAATAAATTTCCAGTTAATTCATTCACTTTAGATAACATTTAAGTTTGTGAGATACATAAGAAAATAACAAATTTGACAAAGAAAATACTTCACTGTAATAGCTCAACACATGAATCTTGTAATGCAATCTCTTTATTACTCGGTCCAGTCTGCTGACTTGAAAAAATTGGTACAATAACCCTCAGGTTTATGATCAATACAACTCTACAAATGTATAGCAATCCACACTGAATACTTTGATTTATGAAGTATTTACACAAAAATATTTTACAAAATATCCCAAACTGTCTTGGGAATTATTTTAGGAGAAATAAATATCTTCATGCAAGAAGATAGAGACAGATATTCAACTACTGTATGATGTCCCTATTTATTTGGTTGTGCTATCTTTATGCTATGATATTTTTCCTTTTATTCTCTACCTTGTTGTTGGTCTCCACATTGGCTCTTCTTTGTACTTTGACCTTTCAACTGATACTCTTTTACCTGGCTGATTTATAATTTTCCTTCTACTATGTTGTTTTCTCCCTTACTGTACATTTTTACATTTTGGTTGTGTATTTTTACAGTAAGTCATTCAATTTCTCCCATGTATCTACATCTGGTAATTGAATTTTTACCATATTCCTATAAATTTCATTTGCCTCAGTGTACTTGGTAAAAGTGGGTTTATGTACAAAACGGCGTTTTACCTCATGCTGGAGGTAAAATAGGTTCTCAAAGGTCTGATACGAAACCTTTCTAGTAAGCATCCCCTTCATAAAGGAAGTATTTACCTGATCCTTTGCCACCTCTCTTATTCTCCTATTGTATTCCTCTTGTGGCATTAATTTATCATTTATCACTAAGGGATTGGGTAGACTCTTCTACCTCAAAACATCAAACTTTACCATGAACCTGTCTATAGCCAGTTGCATGGTTTGGAATTTGTCCTCAAGGTTTAACATCAAATTATTCTTGGTGAGCACCCTTTTTAATTCTAGTGTTGTGCCTTGATGTTATCTAATGAACTTTGCAGTTTATGTGCAATCATAGATTTACCTTTCAAGGTGGAATAGATCATCTCACCTGCCTACTTGTGAAACTCAATTTGGTCAATGGGATGAACATCCCTGGCCAAAACCTAAAAATTTGCTTTCCTGTAGTCAGCTAATGTTTTTGGTTGCTGGACTGTAGGTTGCGTGAATGACATTTGCATTTTTCTTGTTTTGATGTCAAAGGCTGACATCAACCTGTTTTGATTTTCCAGTGTCTGTTTCAAGTATTGATCATAAGTCTTAGCCTTCAACTTCTCATTCCTCAACTTAATTTCCTTATATCTATATTTTATATCCTTCTCTTTATCCACAGGCCTGGTGAATGAAGAGACCTCAACACTGAGCTGTCTCTCAATAAGTTGAGTGTTTTATGTCGAGGGCTGGCATGTTTCTCGTGAAGCTGTTGTGCCTTTGCTCCATTCCACCATTGTATCAGTGTCAGTGATTTCCACTTAGCCAATGGTGTCTTCTTGTTCTGTTACAAGATTAAGCTTGGGCCTCTTCCTGTAACTGATTTCAAACTGCTCATCTGTGGTTTCCATAGCTGAACTAGAACCTTCTTTCCTAGTTCTCTTCACATTTCTATATTCATTGGCTAGATTTTGTAAAATAGGAGGAATATTCATTGGTTCTCCTAGTTATGGGACTTGCAGGAAGGAACTTGTATCAATTTGTTTTTCTACATCAATTAATGTATTCTCTACATCAACTACAATAGTTTCCATGTCTATCAAGGTGTTTTCCAACCATTCTAACTGGTTGGAAAATCTCTCTATGTATGGCCTGGGATGATGAATGAAAGGGCCCAATTTGACCTTGAGCCTTAACTTATTTATCACTCCATGAGGGTCATATTGCCACATAAAACTGTTTTTGAATTTCATCTCCTGTATAATCTTATCGGCCTCTGGTCCAGCTCCCCTATTCTTACAAATAAAGGGGCCCAACTAATTTTTCATTTTGAATTGGGTCTTCTTCCTAGCTGATAGGAAATTTACTTCATCGGAGTTTATTATCTTCCTAAAGTGTTCTAGTGCAAATATCCTCACGGGGAGGTATTTTGGCAGTTTGTAGGGGGCAAGTTGGTATCCATATATCCTTATTTCTGTGTGGTTCGGGTACAGATACCAGTCTCCCACTTTACTATTCTTGGCCAACTGTAAAACTCTTTTGATGTCTTGACTCATTCTGGGCTGAGGGCTACTGGTTAGCATATTCATAACTGGATGGACAAATGAATCAATGAAGTCCTTGTAAGTAAATATAGTGGATTACTTTTGGATCAAGGGTGTCCAATATATGACTGATATTGGATTTCCTTTGGTTTCCAATTTCTGAATGTTGACAAGGAATTGGTCTGATTGGTAGTACAAGAACATATGAAATAAAACTGAGGAATACTTGAAAACTCTCTCACTTGGTAATATAATGAATTTTTCATGCATTCTATCTGCTATGAACTGAGCATAGTTGTAAATTATAGCAGGAGGCTTGCTTGGGCTAAAGATGGAAAGGAAAGCAAGGACAACCTCATCCACATGTTCATTTGTAGTGTATCCTAGAATGCAGGAGAGCATGGTTATGATTTGTCTGTCTCTCTTAGAAAAAATGGTGGCAGCATATGGAGGACTTTCTGTAGGAGTATGACACTCTTCTATGATGAAAGTTTGGAAAGTTTGGGCTATTCTGGGAAGGTCTAACTTCGTATAGAGGTCTAGTAAGCCTTCAATTGAAAGTGGGGTCTCATTTGGGCCTTATTGGACTTGTTACATTTGATTAATGGATTCTGTTGTGAGGGTGAACAAAACTTGCTAGTCAGGGGTGACAATGGCTATTTGGCTGGGAATGTAGTAAGCATGATAAAAGTAGATGATTTCTGGGAATGGGTGTACTTCTGGAAACAAATACTTGGGAAAACTAGACCCCCAAAGATGAATGTGATCATTCTGGTTCAAGAACCTATCATTACTCCAATAGTGGAGTTTCAGTAGGTAAACAGGGGAAGCAGTATTCTTTATTTGAAAGTCTCGGTCTGCTAAGGAGAGGTGATCAATGTCCAGGTAAGGGGTTTACAGAGGTCTCACGTCGAGAGAGGTTTGGGAAGCCATGACTGGGTTTAAAGATTTGAATTAGGCTTTTAGTGGTTTCAGAAGTGAGGTTTAGAGGCTCTGGTACAGTGGGAGGGTAGATACAGTCTGTGAAACAGGGTTTGGGGTGTATAGTAGGTTTCTTCTCAATTTATAAAAGTTTATTTAATTAATTCACTTAATTAACCTTTCAATTTAAACTGTGCATTTTCAAATTCAAGGGCCATTCTTGTTTTTTCCAAGAATACCTGGAAATTGGCGGTCTAGCGTGCATCTGGGGTTCTAAGGTAACTGCAGAAGGTATTGAGACTTCAACTGTCAACTAGTTGCTTCAATTGGGTATCTGGAGCATCTTCAGGTGGCAAAAGGTGGTCAAATTAGGTTGTAGAGGTTTAGGGTGTTGCAAATGGCTAATTAGCAGTTTACAGTGAAAAACGAGTGAAAAGAGAAATTTGGAACTTTTTCAACCTTTTAACGAGTAACGGTCACATTTTGGCATGGAAATAATTAAATGAATAGTGGGAAGTTTTTGGTTTAGGCGGGGAGGTGGTTTTCTAGGCCATCACAGCGCTTTTCGAGGGTGGGTGGTACTTTTCGCGAGCACGCGATCTAATCTGGTGCTGCCACGTAGTAGAATAGGGCCCAGGTAAAACCGTGAATCTTGCGTGCTCTCGGGCCATTATTGGTTGGACAATGAATTTGCGCGATATGGTTGTACACCGTCGGATCTGGGGGTAGGAGATCAGAGGGCTATCGCACAGTTGAGTTGCACGGATGGGGTCGAGAAAGTGATTTGGCAGGCCCCGGGATTTAATTACAACAAATTGTAATTAATTAACCAATAATGGGGGATTTTCAATATAATCTACGGGCTAATAAAAGTTGAACCATGGGTTATATGGTGGGGTTTTCTTTAACTATACCAAGGGTTGGTGGGTTAAAATGTTTTGTCGGGAAATATAAAGTGGGGATGTTAATTACATAATGTGGGGGCATAGTAAATAAAACTTAGTGTAAGGGGGTTTTGTGGGTTTGTAAAGGAGAAAAGGGAAATTAACATGGGGGAAAGTGATATATGTAATGAGGAATGTGATTCACACTAGGGAAACGGGTTTTGGGAAGGGAGGATGATTTTTGAAGGGTAATTTATAGGGGAATGTGTGAAACCAAGGGGTAGAGGTGAAAATGAGGGGAAAAGGGTATTTATAAGTAATGAAAGGATAAGGGGAGAAATTAGAAAATAACTATGTGGGGGTGTAGTGAAATGAGGGGAAATTAGCAAACCAGCTTGGTGAATGTCCTTTGTTTCTCACAATTGCTCCTGCACATGAAAAATAGGATTAAGTATGATAAATGTGCTTTTGACTTAGCAACCTTATGCATTTTTCAAAACTCCTTCTACCTACCCTTTATTTACCCTAACATTTTTTCCATATTTCAATGGGTGCATTTAAGCTTGTTGACCCTTTATTTCCTTTTATTTTGATAAGTAAACCATCTAATTATAACCTTATAACTTCCAATGGCTTAGATTAAACTGATGAGCTCATTTTTATTCTCTACCTAACTACTGATATGTCAAGGTTAAATAGTTTGGCTAGATCTTTATTCCATATCTACTAACATGAAATTTAAAGCATGAATGAGTCAAGATTAAGCTATTTGACCATCATGGGTTTTGGCATTTCTGACAAGCTGCACACAATCTTATTTTGCATAGTAAAATGAAAGGTAGTGGCATTTGAATTTGCACACTTTCATGATCCATTTTTATTTCTTTTTAGTGTTTATATTTTTCATTTTTTTTATATCTTTCCTTTTTATTTCTTTTTGTCCTTTGATTATTCTTTTAGGACATACCCTCTTTACATTTTTTAATTTCTAATATGGAAAACATTTTTCCAAAAGAAAAAGTATGTACAATATTCAAATACTAACCATAGCCAATTCAAAATTATGAATCCTATTATTATAGGACCCTAACAGTGGCTCCACATGGGGATGGAATTTCATGGTGAAATGTCAAGAACTTTAAGATCAATAGCGTTTGAAATTGTGACAGAAGCTAGCTTGTAAACTACTCTTCTGTGGTTAGGTTTTATTCATACATATGATGGTGAACCCTTCAAAGCTCAAGGCCTTCTCTCTGAGCTTCAACTTTAAAAGGTCACCATCCAATCCAATCTAAACTCTGCAATGTTACGTACAATGAGAAAATTAAAATGAACTAGTGTTAATCTGTAGATAAGTAGTGCTTCAGCATTCTACCATTGACAGGTCATCCTGGTAGATCTGTTCCATCTAACTCTCTCAAGAAAAATGCATTGTTACCTCTGTAAGAATAAATGATATAAGGGCCTTGCCATAGGAAATCAAATTTTCCATGTTTACCTTTGTCTTCTCCTCTAGAATCCCATTTGAGAACTTTATCACCTATGTAAAAATCATCAACTTTAGTCTTCTTGTCAAAAATCTTTTTGATTTTATCTTGGATTACTTGTGATTTGACATAGACTTTTTCTCTAGTTTGCTGCAAGTGTATTGTCTGATTTATCCTCCTTTGGATATCATTTGGTTCTACATGCAACTCTTGAATGATCATCACTGGTACTCCTAAGGAGGAAGGAAAAATAACATCCATTCCATATACTAGCTGATAAGGAGATGTACCAATGGACTTTTTGGTGGTTAGTCTGTCTACCACAAGGCATTTAACTGCTTTTTGTTCCATGTCTTGTTGTTGTCTTCTAGCAGTTTCTTAATGATATTAACAAGGCTTTTGTTTGAGGATTCTACAAGTCCATTACCTTGAGGGTAATAGGCAGTGGAATGGCCAAAGGTAATGTGATATCTATTACAAAAGTCTACCATTTTCTTAGATTTGAAAGCAATTGCATTATCAATAATGAGCTTTTGGGGCATCAAAATCTTGAAAGGATATTGTTTTCAAGGAATGAGATAATTACAAAGGCTGTGTCTTGTCTAGAAGGGATGGCTTCTATATATTTAGTAAAGTAATCAGTGGCTAACAAAATCCATCTATGTTGTGCTGAGGAGGATGGGTGAATTTCCCCAATGAATTCTAAACCCCATTGTTGAAATGGAATTTCTATGAAGATGGGTTTGAGAGGTAAAGGTAAAAGCTTCCTTTTACCTTCAAATATCTGGCACTTATGACAGGAGGTCACATGTTTCTTTGCATCTGAAAAAAGAGTGGGCCAGTAAAAACATGTCCTTAGAATCTTGTCAACAGTGCTTTTCCAATATAGGTGTCCTCCGCAATCTCCTGCATAAAATTCTTACGTAATTTTGTCAACTTCATCGTTCAATAAGAAATTTAATAGAATTCCATCGTTATCTTTCCAAAATAAAGCATTATCTGTGATACAATATTTCATTGATTTCATTTTCAAAAATCTAGCTTTAGTTCTAGATAAACCAGGAGGAGCTTGTAAATTTAGTAAAACAAATATGATATTTGCATACCAAGGTGAATCTGTAAAAGGTTCACTGATCTATGGAGTCACCGTCTCTTCATGGTCATCTAGGGCACCAATGAAATTTATATCTAAGGCCTGACAGTTCGATTCAGCCATGAGTTTAGCTAAACCTTGGCCTTTGATAAGTTTTATAGGATTTATTTCTATGTCATATTCCAAATTAGTGGCAATCCATTTTCCTCTCTTTCCTTCAGGCCCATCCTGTGTCAGAATGTCCTTTACTACTGAATTTGGAACATAAGCAGTGATGTGTGAATACAATATGTACACTCTGAAATCTTTAATAGCTTTTACTGAAGCTAGTGCTTGTTTTTCCATTATGTTTTACTTTAGTGTGGCATCTCTTAAAGATTTACTGAAAAATGCAATAGGTTTCTCATATCCTTGATCATTCTTTTGCAACAAGACTACTGCAATAGTATGTTCTGAGGCAAAAGAAAAAATTATAAAACCTTTTTGGAAATCAGGACTTATGAGGACTGGTGTTTTGGTAAGGGATTCTTTAATGGCCTCAAAAGATTGTTTAGCCTCTAGTATCCACTTAAGTGTTGAATCTTTCCTTAACATGTTATTTAGTTCTCTAATTAATTCTGCTAAGTTTGAAATGAATCTCCTAAGGAAATTTATTTTGCCTAAAAATGACTGTAATTCTTTGATGTTTCTAGGATGTGTGATGGTCAATATTGCCTCTACTCTAGCTGGATCTATTCTAATTCCATCTTTGGATATTATGTGTCCCAAGATTTTACCTTCTTCTAGGCCAAAGAGTGTCTTTTTGGGATTTAAGGAAATACCAAATTTTCTGGATTTAATGAAAACTCTTCTTAGGTGATCTAGATGTTCATTATCAGATTTTGAAAAGACTATGATGTCATCTTGGTAAACAACTAGAAATTCATGGATTTCTTTGGCAAAAGCTATATCCGTAGCTCTTTGGAATGTTGCTCCTGCATTCATTAACCCAAAAGGCATCTTCAAATACATGAAAGTACCCCAAGGAGTAGTAAATGCAGTCTTTGCTTAGTCCTCTGGTTGAACTAAGATTTGGTTGTATCCAAAAAATACATCAAGCAATGAAATTATGGATGAGCTTACTACCCTCTGAAGAATGTAGTCCATTTTTGGGAGAGGATAGTTATCTTTTAATGAAACTTTGTTCAAGTTTCTAAAATCAACACAAAGTCTGATTTCTCCTGTTTTCTTCCTAGTAGTGACCAAATTAGAGACCCAATCTAAATATCTAATGGGATCTATGATTTGGGCATCATACATCCTTTTTACTTCATTTTCAATGAGTGGCATAAGAACTAGATTAATTAACCTAAGCTTCTGTTTAAAGGTTTTATGATCTTCTTTGATAGGTATCTTATGTTGAATTATGCTGGTGTCATAAGACTTAAGGTCTTCATAACTCTAGGCAAAGATATCTTGAAACTCTTTGAACATATTTATATATTTCAGTTTTTCATGTGAAGGCAATGCTTTGGATATTTTGATAAGCTTTGGTTTTTCTTCAGCTCCTATGTTACATTCTTCTATATCTGCTCTTAAAGGCTCCATTTTTGGTTTCCTAGCTACATCATTTGAATCAAACAAATCTTCTAATGGGACTAATCCCTTTGGCAAAGAGTTATTTTTAAGGTTTAGAATTTTCAGATCATCATTCATTATTTCTTGTATTTCTACATTTTCTAGGTTATCTATTTCTACTTTAGTAAAATTAGTGGGTTTACCTATATCTAAAGCGTTTATATCTATCTCACTATATATGTTATTATCTACTGTACAATCTGTATCTATATTACAGTTTTGAAACTCTCTTTCAGCATTCATGAAATCATAAATTTGAGAATCTTGTGAGAAAATTTGCCAATATTTCAAATTGTCAGGTATTAGAGGTCTATGTCTCACTTCTACAGTGTAATGGTGGTTGGGTTGAAAAGGCAATTTTCAGGTACTAGAAAAAGTGGCCGGACAATGAGCTTGCATGTTCTGTTTCCTAGGAACGGCAGCAAAATCAATTTCCAAAAGGTCTTTAACCAAATCTAGGACAATTTCTCTATATTGGCCATGTCTGGGATTATTCATAGAGTATTCACCTTTGATTTGTTAAATAATCAATTCTGAGTCTCCTGTGACATAAACTCTCTTGGCTCCAAGTTTTCTAACCATTTGTAGTCCTAATATTAGAGCTTCATACTCTGCCATGTTGTTTGTGCATTTAAAGTTTAATCTAAATGCATGACCTTCAGAATGATTATTTTGCATGTTGCGAATCCAAACTCCTGCACCTACTCCTAATCTATTCATAGAGCCATCAAAATCTAAATTCCATAGGGACTCATGAAAAATGTTTTCACTGTCATGAGCTTTGTATTTTTCTTCTACATCTGTGATTTCATTTTTGTCATGTTCTGAATTGTACAAGATAAAAGAGTTCATATCAGAATGCATGGAGTATATAGGGAAATTTTGTGGTTTTTCTGCACTACTCACCATGTATTTCATCAAGGTTTCTCTGTAAAGTTTCCTTCGTTGAAAAAAAACAGATATGGTGGCATATGACATATCTAGCTGTAAATATCCCTACAATTTTGCTCCCCATGAGCGAGATAACAACATTCCATACTTGGGTGGGGTATCAGGAAATACTATGTCCATGACAATACTCTTTGTTGGGCACTGGACTAGAGTCACACACAAATTTTTAATCAGACCAAGGCATTTGACTTGGCTAGAATCAAAGGAAAAAAGGTCCTTGTATGGTCTGGTGATATCTAAGTTTAGTCTCTCCATGATTGCTTTTGGCATTAAGTTATGGGATGCCCCTGAGTTTAGCATAGCATTATGTAAGATTTTATCATGAACATTCAAGCTAATGTAGAAACTAGAGATACCCCCTTGCTGATGTGTGGCATTTACTTTAGGACCAAACAATAAATCAAGTTGATCATCATTCAAATTCACAACATCCTCTCCTTCACCTATATTTAATGTTTCAGTGATTTGTGCTCTATAGGATTCATTTTTCATTAGTTCGGTCAAAGGAACTGATATTTTCAACTTGGCTATCTCAGTCTTAATGTTAAATGGAATTTGAGTTTTTATTGTGTTATAGATATGATCTTAATGTAGTATACCTAGGGGGGATAATATAGGGTACAGAGGGAGGTACCCAAGGGAATAATGTAATAATGGGATGGGCCATAGTAATAAATAAGGTGGTTAACCCGTATATGTAAGGGACCACAAGTAGTTAGCAAAATGTAATAAGCCCATGGTATTAGATAGATGGTATTAAGGGAACCATGGTAATGACCCATGGTATTGTATGTATGAGGCCTATATAGAGGCTAGAGACTCCCTATTGAGAGATATCAAGGACTATTGTATGAATAAGCATATGGCTTGTGGAGTGTTCTCCTTCCTTAAGGAGTGAATGTATGATGTTGAGCTACCTTAAGGGTTTGATCAATAAAGAAACATTTCTATCTATTTCTATCTTATTATTTCTGGTTATTTGTATTCTCATATATTTTTAGATCAGATCTATAACAAGTGGTATCAGAGCACTTTCCTGGGCAAAATGGAGAATTGTTTTTATTTTTGCAGGAACTTTTTGGGGTGGCAAGTTTGTAGATAAAATCGCTATGTTCAGGTGCAAAATATGTAGAATCTAATTGCATATCTGAGTTCTTGGCGAAAAAATACCCAATTTCAAAAAAAAAATCAATTGAATCAGAGTTTGGATGAGGGAGATATCGCTGATTTAAAAATCAACTATGTTGCAGACATTTTTCGGGGCGCCGAGTTTGCAGATCAGATCTAAATTTTTGTGACGGCGGGACAGTTGCAGTGCGAATCTGAAATTCTAATGCCTAGATCAGGATTTCTATCACATGGGAAGATCTATAATGGTTGTTCCATTTCCAAAAATAGGTTATAATAGGGATTCTTAGCAATATTGATTAAATTGTGGCCATTTCAAATTTTCGCCAAGTAAGTGATTTTTTTTCAAAACCCTCTTCATGGTGGTTCTATATTTTACAGGAAAATATAATGGTCCTACTATTGAAGAATACATAAAAGAAAAGAAGTCATTATGGGCAAAACATTGGAAATTTTGGGTAGTGGAGCAATTTAAAGATGAGGCGGCCACATGGTGGGAATTACTTAACAAAAAAAAGTGTTCCAACCTGCCCAATGAAGAATTTGAAAAATTCCTTTTAGACTGATGGCTCATGCTAGAAAACAAGATAATGAGAAACATGTGGGGTTATTTTCTACTGGTATATGCTTATTACAGGTTCATGGATATATTCAAGAGGATAAGATCATTGTGTCTATAAATCCTAGTTGCAAGCAAAATCTTATAAATGTCAATTTGGAAAAAAAATTACAAGTTCCAGCAAAACAAATGGAGCACACACGGGTTAATAATGAGTAGGTGCAAGTTTATAAAGATTTGAAGATTTCTATGGATAAGTATGTATTTCATTCCGATTTTTATACTTCAAATATGGGTAACATGGATGTTGTTTTGGGATACCCTTGGATGGAATCTGTGGGTACTATCAATATTAATGCAGAAGAAATTCCTTAAGCTCTAGTATAAAAAGAAGAAATTAACATTGCAGTATACTTCTATTAAGACCCAAGCAAAGACTATGGAGGCAGATGCACAAAGATCTAATGACATTGACACATCAGATGATGAGCCCTTGATGATCGATAACCAAACACAAACATCAAACCTGGTACCGGAAAAATAGGGAAAATCCAAGGAGGTTGAAACAGAAAATGTTACAGGTACTGATACAGTAGATGAGGACTCAGTGGTTGAAGTAAATTGGAAGATAAGAAACAAAAACAGGCACCACAACATGTACCAGATACTAATCAGGCTCCACTAGGTGGTGAATTAAAGAAAAAGACATCGTTGGTTAAAACTTTAGCACATCACCACCCACATCACCCCGCAAGAAAACAACCAATAAGATGGCAACGAATTAGCCACAAGGACAACAACCCTTGCGTGACAGTTAGAGAGGGGCGACGATCCACCTACTACACATCAACACAGAAGAGGCGTCACGGTCAACTTCCATCTCAAGTGAGCGAGGCACCAGCTAGATCGAGGGTTCACCTTTCTCTTGGATGGCCAGATGCACGTGCATGGTACCAGCGGACTACTATTTTGAGTAGATCTTATTATTTGTGTTCTTCGTATGTTTCGTGGATGAAACATGTTAAGGGGGGTGGAATGTAGTATACCTAGGGGGGATAACATGGGCTACAAAGGGAGGTACCCAAGCTAATAATGTAATAATGGGATGGGTCATAGTAATAAATAAGGTGGTTAACTCGTATCATGTAAGGGACCACAAGTAGTTAGCAATAATGTAATAAGCCCATGGTATTAGATAGATGGTATTGAGGGAACCATGGTAACGACCCATGGTATTGTATGTATGAGGCCTATATAGAGGCTAGAGACTTCCCACTGAGAGATGTCAAGGATTATTGTATGAACAGGCATATGGCTTGTGGAGTGTTCTCCTTCCTTAAGGAGTGAATGTATGGTGTTGCCCTACCTCAAGGGTTTGATCAATAAAGAAGCATTTCTATCTATATTCATATCTTGTTATTTCTTGGGTTTATTTCTATTATCATATATTTTTGGGTTAAATCTATAACAACAACCCTTTTGTTGGAATCCATTGTTTAGTTCCAACCCCAAGGTTCAGATGCATAGGGGAACTATTCCCAATACGCACATACCAGTGGGGAACATTACAGTTCCCCCTTTGTTTATAGGACAACAGGGACAATCATTGATTGACATGAACCCTCCTTATTTCAGTCAAGGGCCTATAGTTAATTACATGGTGAGCGGGATCCCTCAATAAGTTCTCGTTCAATCCATATGGGCACCCCACTTTCAACCTCAAATGAGTCAAGGGGGAATTTCTTATCCTAGGGGAACTTACATCCCCTAGTCTAACAATCCCTATGGATAGCCACAATATACGACTGTACCCCATGGAAATTACTATTCCACACATCCTGTGTATAATATTGGGAACAACACGATGGGAGGACCGCAATGATCCTCAAGTCATGTGTCATCGCCTTGGTCCGATTCGGGGGCATCAAACAGCTTTCCTTTATTGGAAACACTTGATATCCCTTAATTTTAAAAACTCATCAATGACCCCATCTATCACAACTTATTTTGGCCTCCAATCCCACACAAAATTCCCACAGACATCCCGAAGTTCGAAGGGAAATAAGGGGATGATACGGGTATGCACATCACCACCTATCATTTATGGTGCATTTCTAACTCCATGGTGGATGATAGTATCCGGCTACAGATATTTCCCCACACCCTTACTGGCAATGCAGCCAAGTGATACATTGAGCTAACACGTGCACCAGTCAATACCTTAGGCGCTTTAGCCATGGAATTTTCAAAGCACTTTCAGCTACCCATCCACTATGAAACTAGGATGGAACCCCTTACTTCTTTATGTCATGACACCACCACCCACACCTCCACTCCCATTCATGAATGGAGACATAGACAAAGGCTAGTCAAAGCTCCCCTCCCAGAATATCTATTAGCGGATTGGTTTTGCAAATCTCTTGTCCCTCAAATCGCTAAATATGTCGCCTTAGGTGGTGCATCATGGAATACCAATCCATTCATCATGCCCAACACTTAGATTTGATTTATTCACAGTCTAGAACATTATACGACGTCATTCCCAATGCCCCTGGAAAATCCAATGCTCCTTCTACTCAGCAACTCAGTGCACACGCCAATGGTATTATTGGTGCTACCTCCATAGCTGCTATAAAACAACTTAGCGGTAACATTTCCCAGTTGTCAGTTGACCCCGCTACCCAATCGACTACTCTTCTTACTGCCACGATAAACTTTGTTCAGTATACACAAAAACCCGGTGGTAAGAACAAGAAGAACAAGAAAAAGACCACTCCTTATGAAGAGCAGTCAACCAATTAGTACAACCCAAAGCAGAAAGTTGTTGTGCCTCCTGACAATGGAAAGGACAAACCAGCCAAGTTCCCTTGCAAAATCTGTATAGAAGACCATATGACACATCATTGTTCACGTCTCCATGAATGCACATATTTCCTTACTCAAAAGGACACTAGCCCGACCCCTGCGGCCCTAAACAACCCTTTCCCTGCTTAGCAATAGTAACATCTTATTGCAAACCAACCACAACCCCCGTAAGGGGGAAATGGCAGTTCGCATCATCCTTCAGCTGGTGAAGGACCATCTACCGTTTAAACCTTTGAAATGGTATGTCTTCAAACAAGAGCCAAAACTTATGGATCTCCAGTCTCTAATGCTGAGGAAGCCTCCTCAAGTCAAAACCCACAGCCACCTAACGATCTTCATATCGAAATGTTGGTTTTTGATCTTGTGATTCACCCCATAAAAGGAGTACTTCATCGTACAGTGCATAATATATCTACACATGCTTCACAAAACTACAATATTGTAGAAGATTTGGCGCAAGAACCATCAGCTATGTTGGCGCTCTAAGTACTGCAAATCTGTCCAGCACAAAGGAAAGCTCTGCTTTTGGAAATTGGTGGGGTCGACCCTTAGGATTCCATGCTTGCAATTTTCAATATGGACAAATGTGAAGCTCCCCTTTCACACTAGCTTGCATTTCAGGTGCAAATATTTTCAAAAGGGAGAGGGGTACACAGAACTGTAATTGACGAAGGTGCTTAAACCTGTGTCATGTTGGCTTCATGTTGGCTCGCCTTAAGTTCTCTAGCCCTCTCACCACCGTCGAATTCCCTTAAAGCTTTTGATGGCTACATTTTGATCCCAAAAGGTTACCTTGCTAGATACCCCATCAGTTTGAGTGGGAAAATGGTAACGGTGGATATTGAAGTCATGGATCGAAAACTCAACTATAATCTGTTGTTGGGTCACAGTTGGACTGACGCCATGAATTCCATTGTTTCTACTATCTTTCACATCATCCTATTTCCATTGGATGGGAGGATAGTCACAGTGGACCATCTTTCCTTTTTCACACTAGATTACTATCTATTACCTAGCATCTTTGTACCCTTAGTGGGTTGTATTCTTGGATCTTCCTTAACGGGTTTCTTTCCTCTCTCGCTTATTGTGGTTCCATCGATGGTATCTATGGTCTCATCCATTCCTCATGAACTGGCCAATCCTTGGATCCTCCCGATTCCTTCAGACATTGACTCTTACAGAGAACAAATGTCGTTGTCACCAGCTGAATTGTCCTACCAAGCCATTCAATTTGCATCTGAATCTCCAGTCACTTTGGTCACAACCAACGGTACCGCCTCCTCTCCCATAAATTATCCTTCTAACGATCTCCTAAATCATGTCCTACATTCAAACTAATCTATTCGAGAGATCATGTGTTTAGAAGAGCAACCTTGGAAGGATTCTCACCATCGTGTTTCGATATCTGGTTCGGAAACGATGCCCATTCAAATCTTGTTATTTGACACACCTGAAATCTTTCCCTCGCTTTATAAAACCATCCAAAACTTGGACTCATAAGGGAACATGGAAAATCTTTTAAAGACATTGCTCATCAATATTTTAGTCAAAACAGGCATCATGGAAAACATCCATATTGGAGTTGATTACACTCCTGAGGAAATTGCAAGCTTCACATACCTTTTTAAGGAATTCTGTTATGTATTTTCTTGGTATTACGAGGAAATTCCCGACATAGATCCATTTATTGTCGAGCATGAGATCAAGGTATATGACAAGTCCAATCCTATTCGTGAAAGGCTTCAACTAGTCCACCCCCACAAAACTGCAGCCATCAAGACTGAGGTGGCAAAATTGTTACATGTTGGTTTTGTCTACTCTGTTCCCCTAATGGAATGGGTTTCCAATCTAGTTCCTGTATGTAGGTTTTAACCCCATACAGAAATTACCTACATACGAATTCTAAATCACAGAAAAATAAATAATGCGAGAGCATAACACATAAAACACATATACATAGAGATTTCCCACTGGATCCCAAAACCGGGACTACCAGCGTGATTTTTCATTATGTTCCTTTCAATGTTACAATACATATTTATACATGCCGAAGCATCCAATACCATGGACCAAAAACCATCGCATCCAAAACCATGGACCGAAAAACCATAGGTAGGTTCGCCCAACCTAATATAGGGTCCAAAACAAATTTCCCGGGTCGTTGCCCCGGACCCCGTAGAGGGGGGCTACCCGCCCCCTCTAACGCCCTGGTTCACTACATAGGTTATTCATGGAAAGAATATAACATAACCCAACACTCCATTCATCTTATCAAAAGAAAAGGAAAGTATATGGAAAGATACATCATTATAACTCCCTTCTTGGGATTCACTTGAAATTTGACTACTCAAAACACAGTAATCACAGTACCAGTAGGTTCGTCTCATCCTCTTGAGACTTTTCACTTTAAACATGACCCACTTATGAAAGATTCTTTGTTGTCTCAAACTTCATGCCCAATAGTTAATGAAAAAATTGAGTTTCTTCCATCACCTCAGAAATTCAAAAACTGACTACACCATTGTGATCCTTTCAAAATTCTGGTTAAAATGAGTATCAACTCGACTATTTTCTATCACCTGTAATTCTAGCCCCTCGGGGAATCTTTTAGATTCCTTATAGATTCAATCTAAGAATATTCTTAGGAATATTCCCCTCATAGAACCCTAAATCCTAATTATTGGTGCGCAAGTTTCCTCCATAGGCTTCTGGTTCCCGAGGCACAAGTTTTGCCTCCCAGCGGATGTGGTTCTGTGGGTCTCTCCCTCGGTCACACCTTTGATCAACTTTAGATATAATATTGGTGGGCAGAATTTACAATGTATGATTGTTGGCCCAATGAAAACCCAAGGGTAAATAGGTTGTTACCTGTTTGTTCGGTCGAGGATTCAAACTGTGCAACCAACAACCCATTGTATTGTTTTATTATAATAATAAAAATTGTTGGGCAATGGATCCCTCGCATAAAGGTTTTGGGGCTTAAAGCCCACAATTTTGGGTAATAGTAGGGTAAAGGCTCTGCGAAGCGTGCGAAGCGTGCGAAGCGCGAATTGTAATGGGTCAAGTCAAATGGTTTTCTACCCGAAAATAATGTAAAATAATAGAAAGTGAGTCGGCTTGCCCATGGTCCGCGAACCATGGGAATGTATAAATAGAGCGAGCCTCCTAGGGTAGAAGGTAGTCTTTTATCATTCTGGATTAGATCTGAAGTGTATGGGTTTGTGAACGCCCTATTCGCTCTGAGTCTGTAAGTCCAAATCTTGGGTAGTAGTAGGAGATAAAGGCTTTGCAGTTGTGTGTACGGAGCCTGGATAGAATCCGCAGCTATGTGCGCAGACCCCTGCAGCTGAGTGAGCAGGACAGGAAGTGGATTGTAATGGAACAAATACTTTAATAAAGAGAAGTTACCTTTAAAATATTGTGTATCTGTTTTATATTCTGCATCTAGTAGCAAATCTGAATAATTGTTCTTATGTTGTAATTTTATGCATTTCTTTAAGAGTTATGGTTGTGCTTGCTATAACAATTGAATGCTTGATTAAGACCACAAGAATTAGATCAGATCTGTAATAATTGCAATAATAATAAGAATCTAGAAAGCGCCCCATCGCGGATCTACGTGAAGGATGGATAGTTTTGCAGAGCAGCGTGAGTGCATAGGTCAGTTCACAAACCTTCCAAGTCATCATCAAGACATCCCTAGGGTGTGGAAACCTAGTTCCAACACCCTCCCATACTACCTCGGGTGAGACTTCAGTCCGCGCTCTGTGGAATGTTGCCGAAAGGGCAGGTAGTGCGGGATTTGTTTGGCTAAAACAACTTTGAACCTGCGTCAGGCCCCATCAAGCCAACAAATGGTTCCATTGCCGGAACCGGGATCTACCTAAGGGATGTCTGATGTCGGAACGTTGGAACCCTACGAAGAAAGAGATTAAAGATTGGTTGGATCAGAAACTACATGAGTTTGTGGTAAAGGAAAACAAAAACCCGCAATTATCTGAGAAGAGGTGGTTGGATTGCTACATATATACGGAGATCCATGCGATCTTATTTGTGACCTTCTCATTAGAACTGTATGAGTGGATCGCGAGGCTAGCTAACAATCTGAGAAGGTGTAAACCTAATCAACCAATAGTGTGGACTCCAAAGTTGGTGTGCAGGCTAGAGGCATCTGAAGATAAAATCGCACGAGCGATAGATCATTGGCTGGATCGGATAATAGGAGGGTTTATCACTGAGTTCACGATAGACACAACTGTGAGCTACAGCGAAGCTGAGCAGAGTTTTCTCAAGGGACCAAGAGGTAAGTACATCAAATTTTTGAATACCTAGATTAAAATGTTGATATGTGAAAAAAGGGTTATGCGAATCCATTGATGTCTAGGATAACGTGGAGCAGAAGAGGCTACCAAGGGATCGAAGGATTAGAGAACAATCCCTTGATTTCACTTTCGCGAGAAAGCGAGGAGGAGCTCGTTGGGTTCTCTCCGAGAAGTGTGGTCTGGTTGATAAAGTAGCGCATTCCACAGTTACCACCTCCATCCATGCCATCACCCACTTCACCTACATCAACCCCATCTTCACCCACTCCACCTCTGCCACTTCCAAGGGTTGGAATGGCGAGTGCGATCAAGTTGCCTGTATTTAGAGGCATAGGAAATGAGGAACCAGATCAATTCTAGTTCGTGGTAAAGGCAGTATGGGAAGCCCAAGGTGTTACGGATGATAACATTAAAAAGGCTACTTTGGTAAGCGCGTTGCAGGATCACGCATTGGCGTGGTATATAAAGAACTCTAGCGATCATCCAAATGTCAGAATAGTGGAGATCTAGGATGCATTGAACAAAGAATTCAGCTGGCCGAAATCAGAGATGTAGTTGATCATTGGGTTCAAGGAGATCACGATGCTGCTAGGTGAAACCCCTTGGGATATAGATCAGAGACTGAAGAGTATGATCCGTGAGGCTAACATGACGCTAACTGATGCATGACACCATGCGTGGTTTGTGGTGTCTTTGACACCACATCTGAGGAAAGCACTGTCACAGCAAAAGATCTCAACCCAGGCTAAAGCATTAGAGATAGTGATGAGGTTGCATGAAACTCCAATACAGGATCCTGGGTTGGGAGTTCAGCAAATCCATGCACAACTACAAAACCTTGCTTGGAGATACAAAGCCTGAAGCAAGATAAGGCACCCCAACCAGAGGCACGTGAAGAAGTGTGGTGTATCAAATGCAAAGGCTAGGGTCACGACAAGGATCATTGCCCTGTATTCGTGAACTATTTGGTGGGAGGGGGACCGATGCCATTGAGACTGGAGGTACAAGCAAGGCCGCCAAGTGTGGTGCCCACACTTTGGTGCACAATTTTTCAAGTAGGAGGAAAGCACGCCACGGACAACTGTCACCTGTTGCAGAAGTATACCTAGACTTCGCAGCAACTGTATTGTAACTTTTGTAGATCAGTAGGTCATGATGAGCGAACGTGTCGAAGCTATGAGCTAATGATGGATAGGACCCTAGCCTATCGAATGAAGATTGAAACGCGAGGTTTCAATCCAGCCACGGGGGCCCGTGGTGGATTCCAAGGACGCGAACGAGGGAGAGGAGGAATGGGACCTGGACGAGGGCAATTGCACCAACCCAATGAGAATATATTTTCCATACTGTGAGCATTTTGATCATGAAATGGTAGATTTCCCAATGTTGATCACCCAAATGCGCAAGAAAGGGGTACTACAACCCACTCCAACTCAAAATATCCAAATGATGAGGTCCAAACCATGCGAAGAGGACCCTAGCGTAAACATGGTACTTAGAAAAGGCACAACTACAGGGGTAAATAAGAGGAAATAGTCTGGAGAAGATTTGAAGGTTCGCAAGGTTCCTGCAAAGTAAACTGAGTCTCAGATGGAACATGTGAAGGAAACATTTAAGGAAGCTCAAAAGAGCTTCACGGAAGCCTCTACTTTAAGTAGTAAGGATCAACTTGAGCTGGGAATGGATCCTTCTATGCTTACTACCTTTTTAGAGACATGTATGAAGTTGTTATGCGACAATAAGGCAATTAAGGGACTACAAGAGCTGATTACTAGGTGTGCAGGGTCAAGAGAGCCACGCGTGGTCTAGAAGCTTGGAAAGCATGCTTTGTGTATTGGACGAGAAATGTGATTGACGACACAAATTAGTGAGTATGAGATGGACCAGGTCATCCTGGATTTTGGGTTAGACGCGAATGCATTACCAAAACATACGTGGGAACGCATGGGCAGGCCTGCGGTGTAGTGGTCTCCTATTCAATTATGGATGGCCAACCAACAAAAGATCTTACCAATGGGAAGGTTGCAAGGGGTGACAATGGACATTGAAGGCGTAAGTACGCAGATGGACTTTGAGGTAATAGAAATTGTTGATGATATTAATTCGTACCCTGCGTTGCTAGGAATATACTGGGCCACGGACATGAATGGGGTCATCAAGTTAAAATTGCGGAAGATGATATTCGAGAAAAAGTCACTCCGTGTAATAGTTCCGCTTGACCCAGCCAAAGGAGCAGACTACACTGAACCTGTGCGTGATGAGGACAGTGATGATGAACTAGACTGCATATACCAGATAACGGCACAAGACCAGGATCGGGTGAACCCAACAGCGCACGGGAGAATCTCATGGGAACGCAACAGTTCCTACACGCCGGACTTAGATGAAGAGATAGAGAGATGGCAGAACCAATTGCATGAAGAAACAATGCTAAATTGTAATATGATGATTAGATCACTGGGACGCATGACAGCCAAAGTAAGGACACTGTCAGTAGATGCCAGCGTAACAAATAGGGAGGAATTTGTAGACCACTATGGAACTACAATCATGGAGCAAGAGCGGCACGGTGTGAAAAAAGGGGCACTGCATGCGCCAACTACATGAGGGTGGAGTACGCCTTGGAAGATTAAGTGGAATGGGTACGAATGGGTTGGAGGCCTTCAGTGTCAAACATGGTCTGGGCAGCTAAGACGAGGCGGTTTAGGCACCCTCCTATGACGAGGGATGCAGCCATATGTTGTACAACCAACGCCCTAACTAAATCTGCACGTACCAGGGGTTCGATGGCCAATAGGACCGTAAACAAAATAGGGTGTGCAAAGATTACCCTATCCACGATCAAACACGATGAAACCAGGAAGGCAAAGAGAATTTCCCCAACCACCGCACCTACAATTCAGACTGAACATGAGGACCTGGGAAAAGGAATTCGGTGGTTGCAGGAAGCCATTCGGCTCGGAAACTTGAGACTTCGCGAACTCGATGAAGAATGGGCATGGCTAAGGAGGAAAAGCAAGATGTTGGACAAAGAAATCAGCAAACTAAAAATCAGAGTCGCACAAGCGGGCCACACGAATCTGAGAATAAGGGGACCAGACCTAGGTCGTCCTACTACAGTACTAGAAAGCTGCGACCCTGCTATCATGGTTGTTATCACACTAACGGGGGCGTGTACCATATACAGCAGAGTGTGATGGGCTATCAGATACAAAGGTACTTGAAAGGTGCCTGCAGCCTAGGCTAGCAGGAAAATTGAAGTCTCGCACCAGGGGTGCAACCACCTGACTATCCATAGAAGGCCCAGTCTCAGCTCTCCACGCAGTTGGAAGAGGGCGCGAAACTATAAAGGAGTCTGTAGGGGGTTGTGCAGCTTGGTCGTGGTGAGAAAAATCGGTATGAAGCATAGAACACGTCCATGTACAAGGGACTGAGTTGTCGCGTGGGGAATATGGAAGGTGACCATTGCAGATATTGTTCATGACAAGATGTCCCACTTAAGACACCAAGGAGCAGGCAGCGGGCAATTAAGACACAAGGTTGAACGGATCTACTGCCAAAATTGCATTAATGAGCCACGAAAGGGGGGAACAGTCGAATTTAAATTCAAAGAGGCATATAAAGCACAGATGGCTAGTCACCAAACAACCCTTGGCACTTTGCATATTGAGTCATTTTGTTATCAAGCAGACAGGAGCATGATGAATGAAGCACCTGTGAGAGAAATTATGTGGTTTCAAGCATTTCCGAAGGATATGTAGGAGTCCCTAATTATGATGATATCCATAACCAAGGATGTTATGCAGAACCCTACGCCGTAGGTAGGGGTTATAACTGATATCCCTAAATCACCCCGGATGTCGTGGACCAAGAAGGACCCACAGGTAGCAGCACCGGTCAGGATGTCTCCGCGAAATCCAAGATTCTGCAAACTATCGATGGAAGAAAATGGAAAAACGGTTACTATTGAGAGTGATGATGAGGAAGAGGATCCTCCAACAATTGTCGAAGATATGGAACCAAAGGAAGAGATGGAAGAAGATATCCAGCTAGTACGGGCTCCAGCAAAACGGCCTAAGTATGTCCCTCCACGGAAAGGGAGGGTCAAGGTACCTAAAGATTTGGATGTCGTTAAAAATGCACTTATAACCATGTCCCTCCCCAAAGGGGTTCTGTTTGAAGGAATAGCGATTGGACGCATTCCCACTATGAAATTTGAAGACTGGGACCTTGCGGATAATGAGAAGTTTCCCCATTTGGAAACTAGTGACCTGATGGAACAAAGCACGGAGGTGGCTGTTACAACACTACAGCCACAGAAATGGTTGCGAGGGATGGAGGAGGTCGGGCTACTCCACCTCCTGTGAATTCCACAATTTCATCAGGCTCTAATCACAATATTTGTCATCAGGCAACTGCTCTACCTGGTGCACGATGGGTACTTATGGCTAGAAAAACCCATCCCCATCATGGTGGAGCTCATTCATAGGATCTCTCGGCTTCCCTGTGAAGGAAGGGACCCCGCGAAAATAGTTGGAACGAGAGGCGACGTGACGATTTTGGAAGCCATGAAAAAGAAATATAAGTTGGAGAAAAAGCAGAGAGGGTATGTTATTACTAGTATTCGGGACAAGGGGGTTCGCATTGCTACCCAGTTTTTGGCAAGAAAGGTGATCAGAAAATGCCGAGGTAGTGAGGTACCAGCAACAGTCATCTCATTAGCTGAGCAATGCGTAGAAGGGTCACGGTTCAATTGGGCGCAATTCCTCCGCGACGAATTCCTAACGAACTGCAGGGAGGCCTAGGAGCAAGGTAAGACCTTCCACTACGCGTGGTTTCTCTTATCCATCTTATTGGTTACAGGTGAATTGCTCGAGGATAGTCAGTTTCCTCCCTTGGACCAGGATTGGCCAAAGGCAGCAAAATACGCGTCGCTATGGGTGATGAAGGATGCCACAAGAATCCGAGAAGTCAAGATTTTCTGGATACTTATGGACATGAGCATACGACAGTGGATCAACCAACAACCCTACCTATCTGTCGAGGTATATGACAGTGTGAATAACGTGGCCAACTTTAAGGTAGATATGCACCATGTGTATATCTAAGCACGCAAGGATCCAAAGAAGACGTGGACCATGCTTCCCTTCATCGCCATTGACGATGATATTTTCGCGATGCTCTATACATGGCCATCAGAGTGACACGGACCAGATGCGGTAGGACACAATGAGACCAAAATCCAAAAACAAAAGGTTGCCACCAAGTTATTAGCACAAAAAAAGTGGAATGAACAGCTCGTTGAGGAAGTACGGGCGTCCCAGGAGGCAGCGTAGACTGCCACAGACAAGGCGAAAGCAGGAGGGGCTCCTACAACAGAGGACGAAAGTAGCCCGAATGTGACCATAGAGCTGAAAGTGGATAATGTGACGGAGGGTGTAGAGCCAACCACCACCTATTCACCCTTAAAACAACCACATGTGACAGAACGGTCAAGGTCACGGAAGAAGACCAAGGCATCCAAGTTGGATGGGGAACCTATCACATTGACCGAGGGTGACCTATGTGACATCAGGGATACAGTTCGCGAAGTCACCAGGGAGGTGCTCGAAGAGGCCAGGACAGAGCAGCAAACTGTGTTGGGGGGCACTCATGATGTAACTGCAGGAACTTCAAGCACAGGCCCCACAGCCGGGAGTGGTAGCTACCCATGGAGCTATGGGTACGTCAGCAACTGAGCAGTTGCTGCAAGCCAAAATGGCTAATACGGTCGTGCTACCAGAAGGAGCACTGACAGCAGACAACACGGAGGATAGAGCCACGGTAGGCCAAATCAAAGGATTGGGACTAAATTTGGCTGTCCTCCCGCGTGAAATTTTATACCAACTACATGATGGAGCAACGGCAGAGCTCCGCTCTAGGGAAGGTTGCGTAGTACAGATGCTTAGCGAACACCAAATTAACATCGAGCAGTTTATCCTCCAGCGTGATGAAGCAGTAGCACAGAATCAATAGTTGGAGAAAATTGTTGAGGAAGCGTGTTGTTGTGCCCATGAGCTCGAGATTGTGGAAAATTTACCTATAGTCATACGGATCCACAAGTTAGCTAGTGGGTTCCGCAAAGTGAAGGAAGAAGCAGCAAAAATCCAATTGGACCTCAATTTGCAGATCACAAAGCTGAGACTCAAGGTGAAACCTTCTACACCATCAAAGGTTAGAGAGCAGTAGCAACACACCATCCAATCCAAGTGGGAAGCAATAGCACGTTCCATACAGGAGTGCACCAGCTTGTTAGATCAATCATTTATCACGGTCACTTCACTACAGGAAGACCCGACCTTACATTGGTTAGAGACCGAAGCACGGGAGTTGTAGTAGGCCTATGATAATGTCTAAGGGACCACGCAGACGGTTGCCCTTGCTCAGCGAAGAGCCAAGATGAGGGAGGCCCACGCTCTCAAGGCACAAGTTGACACTGCTCGGCATAAAGAAGCAGTGCTTAAAGAACACATCTAGCCTTGGCTTGATGAGGCATTCGTGGTCACCACCAACATTAAGGGAAAGTTATCACACATGCAAGTAGTATACAAACCTAGCCAAGCAACTGAAACGGATACTGATGCATCGGAGGCTCGCGTACAACGGGTACAGCAGATGGCAGAAGAATTTGTTGTGGATGTAAGCAAAGCGTAGAAGTTTTTGGAAGACCTCTGCGCGAAGATTACTACACCAGTCGAGTGACTCAGGACGAGTCACAATAATTGTGTTGGGGGCCTGTTGGGTAGCGGATGCCCCGCATAAAGGTTTTGGGGCTCAAACCCCACAATTTTTGGTAATAGTAGGGTAAAGGCTCCACGAAACGCACGAAGCATGAATTGTAATGGGTCAAATCAAAGAGTTGTCTGCCCGAAAATAATGTAAAATAATAGAAAGTGAGTCGACTTGCCCATGGTCCATGGACTATGGGAATGTATAAATAGAGCGAGGCTCCAAGGGTAGAAGGTAGTTTTTGAAAATTTTGGATTAGATCTGAAGTGTATGGCTTTGTGAAGGCCCTATTTGCTTTAAGTCTGTAAGTCTGAGTCTTGGTTAGTAGTAAGAGATAGAGGCTCCGCAGCTATGTGCGCAGAGGCTGGATAAAGTCCGCAGCTATGTGCGCAGACCCCTGCAGCTGAGTGCACAGGGCAGGAAGTGGATTGTAATGGAAAAAAGACTTTAATAAAGAGAAGTTACCTCTGAAATATCGTGTATCTGTTTTATATTCTGCATTTGGTAGCAAATCTAAATGATTGTTCTTATGTTGTAATTTTGTGCATTTCTTTAAGAGTTATGGTTGCACACTCTATAACAATTGAATTCTTGATTAAGACCACAAGAATTAGATTAGATCTATAATAATTGCAATAATAATAAGAATCTAGGAAGCGCCCCGTCACGGATCTACGCAAAGGATGGACAGCTGCGCAGAGCAGTGTGAGTGCACAGGTCGGTTCGCGAACCTTCCAAGTCCTCATTAAGACATCCCTAAGGTGTGGAAACCTAGTTCCAACACCCTCCCATACTACCTCGGGTGAGACTTCAGTCTGCGCTCCGCGAATTTTTGCCGAAAGGGCCGGTATTGCAAGATTTGTTTGGCTAAAATAACTCCGAACCTGGGTTAGGCCCCATCAAGCCAACCAAAACCAACGTTTAAATAAAACGTTAGTCATTTAAATAAAAATTGTCCATCATTAAATTTGTTATGTCACCCACCCATATTTAACCATCCAAAAAAACAAGCAAAATCGTTCGTTGTTGACTGCCAAGTTGTCGTGTGGTTTCTTAGTCAAATTTGGCCACCAACTAGGTGCCAGGTAGCACCATTTATTGGGCCACATGGCCCCAAACCATTGGGCCAATTAACATGCCAACTCACACCCGGTCATGCCATTCATGCCATGTGGTGCACCCTAAATCGTTGGGGATATTTTCTACCCACTAACAGGGATATTGACAAGGCATCCACGTCACAGTCTGTGGGAGTGCTACGCATCACCCTACAGGTCACCTACAAAAGAATTTTGTTGTTTTTGGACAAAAACCTTGGATGGGAATAACTTTTGCATACGATGTCAAATTGAGGTGTCGTTCACACTATTGAATTTAGAATGATGAGATCTTCAATTTGGTATAGGTTTCACTGAGATTGGATGAATTTGAAATTTTGACCTTTTGGGATCCTCCTATATCATTTATCTCCACTAAAGGACTTTTAGTCCTCCAAAATTATAAATAGTATTGCAATATTAATATGCATAGCAATTATCTATAACAAGCCACCTTCCCCTTCCTTCACCTTTTTACTTTAGAACTAGGAATGATGAAACTGAAACCTATATCCATATGTTAATTTGTAGTTTTCAATACATGTCCAACTTGCAAATCCTAAGAAATACCATACTTTCCACGAGTTTATAAAACATTCATGCTCAATTTTTACAACACAACCCATATCCCATGTTATCCAACTAAACGCCAAAATATCACTATGTTTTATTCATAAGTGATGGTATACACTTCATCACTTTTACAAACATTTTTGGACCATGCAATTTACAATGGTGGCCATGCCAAAATACTTGGAAAAACTACCCCTTTCTTACCTAACCAGGTTAATGGGCTTTCTTCACGTAGCTAGATTCCTTGTTGAATTGCTTCATCAGTTGGTTCCTTCACAGATGTTTTCATATGCTCCTTATCCTTCTTTGGGTGTAGATCTAGATGGAGCTTCCAACATGTGGATCTATGTTGTCCACCCTTATTGCAATGGCTACAATGGTTTTTCTTCCCCCAGACTTTCTTGACCTTCTTTGAACAATTGTCTCTGGTGTGGCTTTGGCAAAGAGATCCTTAGCTCTTCCTTCAAAATTATTACTATCACTAGAAGGTTGTGACGTGCTCCTACAATCCTACATTGTATTAGACTTGTCACTTGAAGACTCTCCTGTCTCCATGGGTGTGGAGTGTTTTTCATCAATGATCTTGGAGAATGTCCCATCTTCTTTTCCGACATATCCTAGTCCTACATATATAGGTAGTTCCACCAATTGGATGGGATTCACCATTCCTTGGCCATGAACTCCTAGGCCCTTTCCTTCATATCCCATATTCTTCATTAACTTCAAATCAATGTCTATAGTGTGCTTTTCAAATGCACCAAAATCATCATCATAATGAGGACATGAAACTGAAAAATTACTGACATTGTTTACCTCAGTTGTCGATTCTGGAGTGGGTGATGATGACTTCACTAAGCCTTCATTGCACTTCAAATTTTCCAATGCCTCCTCTACGGCTTGTAACTAAAGTTGAAATCCATGGTTCTCCTCTTATACTTCTTGTAGAAGTCTTCTCAGTTCAAAATTCTTTGCTTGAATGCTCTGGTAAATCTCCTCAAGTTCTTAGAGCTATGCATTCTTTGGTTCTCTTCTCATCTTTGGTACAACACCTGTCACAATCTTCGTCTCATTGCCTTAACTAGAACCCAAGTTAATTGGTCCATCAATTGCAATCCAAATAGCTACAATCTTCATCTCATTGCATAAATAAGAACACGGGTCAGTTGGTCCAACACTTGCAATCCCATCAATTGTGACCTTCATCTGATCATATGAATTGGAATCTATGTCATGTTGCACTATAGCAATAGCTTTTTGCTTCCCTTTTCCACCATTTCTCTTTGGCTTCAATTCTGGATGTAGTTTCTAGCAATGTTAATCATCTGCCCTTCTTTCTCACAATGGGTGAAAGAGAGCTTTCCTTCCATTTTCTTTGTTGGTGCTTCCTTCTTTGCATGGTTGTCATGTTCACACTTTCCCCTGATTTCAAGGTGAAGGGATTTCACACTAGCCACATCAAGAGTAGTAGGTTCAAATAAAAACAATGAATTTTGAAGATAATTATGTAAAGAACTAATATATTTCATCACAGTATCAACTAACTCTAAAGGAATTCCCAATGCCAAAGCTTTCTTCCTAAATTCCTCTTTGAAACTTTGAACATCTTGACCTTTGCCTTGTTTCAAATGTTGTCATTATATCATCACTTTACGTTGATATCCTAATGGATAAAATTGTCCTTTTAAAGCAGAAACATATTCAGACCAAGAAGAAAGGAGTTTACCCACATGCTTGCTACCTTTCGGAAGTCTACTCTCCCACCAACAAGAGCGGTGCCTCCCTATTGAAGATATGCTAATGGGATTTTTGCCTCATCTTCTTCGATCTGGTGAGGGAGAAGTTGATGTGGGTGGTTATGGAAGTAGAGGAGACATCCTCGTTTCCTTTTGTTAACAACTTTACTTGTGCTTTGAATGGCTTCATGCAGTTTGAGTGAAAGGATTCATGCAGGAAATTAATGAATTGCATCTTGTATGTTTGTAAACCGATAGATTGCTTATGTTAATGGCCTCTATGTGTTGTATCCATAAATACACTTCAAACTGTCTAATCTAATTGTTTAGCTTTTCTGCATTAGATTCTTTATTAAACATAGGAAATCAAACTTTACATGCAACTTAAAAATAAAAATAAATAAATAAAATAAAAATTTTAGAATCATTTCTATGTTGTATGTTAGAATTATGAGAATGAGATGAGAAAGAAGAAGAACATTCAATTAAAGATCGAGGTTTACGAGGTTCTCCATTTCCTTGATTTACCGAAGCATTGTCCTCTACTTTCTCTTCCTCATTTTCTTTCTTTGCCAATTTCTTCTTATAATCTGCAAACATTATATGTACCTTACTTTCCACGGTGTAGAATTATTTATGGAAAGCTTGCTCTTCCTCATCTTGAACATCATTCTCTGCCATTTTCCTTCTTTTTGTTTCACTTCCAATTTTTGCGTCAAATGACTTAAGTTTTCCTTCTCCTTGTTTTAGTTTATCCCTAGTTATCATGCACACTCACAATTCACATCAACAAGAAGAAAGCTCTAATACCAAATTGATCCAGTATTCCTATGATACCAGCATTATTCAATATCTTTTCTTCGGTTGATGTTAGCAGAATTGCATGAAAATATAATTTAAAAACCATATATGCAAGTACTTAAAGGAGAATCAACATAAAGGGCACCATAAAGATAATGCACGCAATGTTTGATAACGGAGTTCATCCAGTGTAGACTACATCCCTAGGCCTTGCTTCAATAGTGGGGAGGTCGCTTCAATCATATTATCAAAAGAAAAGGAAATTACATGGAAAAATGCATCATTATACCTCCATTCCTGGGAGTGACTTGAAATTCGACTGCACAAAACACAGCACTAGTAGGTCTGTATCGTACTCTTAATACTTTTGACTGTAAAAATGACCCACTTATGAAAGGTGCATTGTTGTCTCAAACTTCTTGAACAATAATTAATGAAAAAGGTGGATTTTTTCCATGACCCATGAAATACTTCACCATTGTGATCCTTGCGAAATTCTGGTTAAAATGAGTATAAACTTGGCTATATTTTGTCACATGCAATTCTATCCCTTTGAGGAATATTTCATATTCCTTACAGATTATGTATGAGAATATTCTCAGGTATATTCCCCTCCTAGAACTCTGACTCATGGTTCCTACTATGTAGGGTTTTGTCATTAACTGTTGGTTCTTGGCGCACAGGTTTTTCCTCCCTCCACACATGATTCTGCTAGTTTCTTCCCTGGTCACACCTTTAATCGGCTTTAAATATAATATTGGTGGGTTAAATTTACAACGTAGGGTCATTGGCCCAACGGAAACCTCGTCGTAAATATGTTTCCCAGTTGGCCAGTCGAGAGTTCAAACCATGTAGCCAACGACCCGTTGTATTGTTTTATCATATATATATATATTATATTAATATATATATATATATATATATATATATATATATATATATATATATATATATATTATAAACATTTAAATAAAATGTTCGCTATTGAAATAAGTTAAACTTGTTTGTCCAGTCACCCAAATTTAACCAACCATCAAAAAAAACAAAACCGTCCATCGTTGACTACTAGGTTGTCACATGGTTGGTCAGGCTTTTTGGTTGCCAACTAGGTGCCATGTAGCAACATTTGATTGGACCACGTGGCCCCAAACCATTGGGCCACTTAACATGCCAACTCACGACCAGTCATGCTAGTCATGCCATGTCTTGTTCACTAATTAGTGAGGGATACTTTGTACCTTCTCATAAGGCTACCACGTGGCAATCTGTGGGAGTGCCACATGTCACCTTGTGGGTCATCTGCAAAAAAATAAAATTGTTGTTGGTCAAAAACCTCAAATGGGCATAACTTTCGCATATAGTGTCAAATTGAGGTGTAGTTTGTGCCATTAAATTCTAAACAACAACCTCTTAGAATTTGTCTAAGTTTCACTAAGATTGGAGGACTTTAAAAAATTCTCCTTTGGGGCTACCCCTGAACCATTCAAGGTGTGAGACAAAGTATGGTTACAGTTGAACAAGGAGAGGCTACAAGATCCTAGTAAGAAAATCAAGCATCTGCAGTATAGTCCCTTTGAGATACTAGAAAAGGTGACAAATAATATCAATAGATTTATTCTACCCCCATACATGTGTATTTACTCAGTTGTGAATGTATAGAATCTGAAACTCTATGAGTTTGCCATGTTTTGCATGAGATGCCTAGGCATAGTTGACAAAAGATATGGTTTTTTAGAATAGGTCCAAAACTATGAGACAGGGGAAGCATGACCTTTGGTAGATTGGGTTGAAAGGACAACTTTCAGGCAAAGCTAAATAGTACACCTAAGAGAAGGTGGAGGAAAAATTTCCTCAACTCATTCACTAGAAGATTGTTGGGACCAAACCCTCCAAAAATGGGGAGGTGTGATCCATATTGGAACATAATATTGTTTTCCATCTATCTCGATGCTTTGAAAGAGGAAAAAGTGGACGAATTAGCTCATAGGACCATTTTTACTGGCAGGTCCTGGTTTGGAAAATTGCGGTCTGAAACCTTTTAGGAGAATTTTGAGGCATAATGAATATTTTTTTGGATAAAACTTGTCGCTTAAGAATGTTACCTATTTTTCCTATTCTACATAAAAATACCTTTCCAATAGCATAATAATCGCCTCAATCAAACTATGTAAGCAAAATTTATGCCATGTTACTTAGAAGCTTACCTTCCTATTTTTGGCCACCAAAATTTGAGAGGATGCCACATCAGGCCCCATTATTCTTGGAAAAGGGGCTAGCCATGTGATTACGATAAATAATAATATATAATAGTCCATTTTGTAACTCTGGTTAAGAGTTGAGGGACTCAAAACCAGCCACTAGTAGACTATCGGGCTATGTTATAACCAAGCCACTAGGTGGAAAATGGGTTCCATTCTTTTCGAGTGTATTTTGTTCCATAGACAAATAGAGTAGCCAAGAGGGATAGGGATAGATCAAACATAGAGGGTCTATGCACTATAGTAGTCCATGGGAGATAGACCTTACTTCTTTGTAATCGTAACCATTTTGTATTCACAAAAAGAGAGCAGAGCATCCTCACTTTCCAACTACATTTTCTGTCACAAGGGTTTCCTGGGTTATATCTTGTGTCAATCATATTTTGTGAGTTTTTATTTTGTTTTTCTTGAATTTCTAAATAATTATAATTTGTGTGCCTACACAATAAACTTTAATTTATAGATCCATAAATCTAAAGAGAATAAACGCTCATACTATAGATTTCAAAATTTAAGTATAATTTATCACATCTATCATGACAAACTATCTAGTGGAATATCAATTGAAGTTTATGGATCAAAAATTATTTTGAAATACTTGGGGCTATCAAAATGAACCTAATTATGCCACATTTCCACTCACGAAAACCATGGTTTGGATTTCACCCCTTAAGTCCCTCTAATTAATGTCAAGCACATTAACCAATCGAAATGAACCATGGTTGTCAATTTGATCAAACATATGATCATGAGTTTAAAGGGGGTAAAGACCTATTAAATGCTTATGATCATCCCTTACATCATCCTATTCCAACTATATGCTGAAATTACAACGTATTAAGTATCTATATGTCATTCAGGGATTTTATATAACACTTTAAAGGTTGAATCCATATATGTGAATTGATATACATGTCTCTAAAACCACATGTCATAGGAAAGACCCAAATAATTCCATCACCTTCTCTAAAAAACCATTGAGATAGTTTGATAAAGAATTTATAGATAATAAGCTACAATTGTTGATTTTTCTCTCTTTCTTTGGACCATGCAAACTCAGGGTTGACCCCTAAGCTCTGATACCACAACCCCCCCCCATGCTCCCATTGGGACATATTACTATATTTATAACTTCTTAATTTTTTCCTTGAATTCAATGCATATAACTTTTATCATGCATATCTAATGCATTATATCATGTAATTCGCACATGTACATGAACGTAAAAGCAGGAATATTAAATTGTTAACCATATGTAGCATGTGTAAATACATAAAATGATCATAGTGTAAAAACACATAAACATAATAATAAGCACTTATCTTTTAAATGAAGCATGGACTAGTTGCAGACCTTGAATGTTCCACCCATTCATAGACGGCATACTTCATAAGCTCTCTGCCACAAATCAGAAGGCCAAAACTAGGGAAATTTCCCACCTTAAACAATTTATGTTCCACGGTTGGACTAACAAGCTATCAAGCCAAAATACTTAACTCTAGAAGGCTCCAACCAATATTCTATCATCCATAATCGGCCTATAGAACCCAAGGTATTGGAACCCATTCTATTCACCCACACTCCATCAAGTAGTGCCACTACCCTTCTAAGGTTTTGTTGTAGTGGCTGCAACACCCTCCAAACTTTTGGCTTGCACTTAAATTTTGAAGCCTTCCTTGGTATTTCCCTTGATTTTTGCAAACACTTAAGCTCATTTCACGAGCTTTCCCCAAGTTCTTTGAACCCTTTTCCTTGTTGGATTATTTTTTTTCTTTTGGCATGTTTGAGTGATATGTCATGTTTCGAACCTTTTCTAATGGTTTCGAAGGTTGGTATTTGTGTATACAATTTATCTTAGTCATGTAAACACATGTCACACTCATACACAAAGTCTTGAGCACTGTCGCACAAGTGTCGTCACAGTCGTCCAAAGGTCTATCTCAAGTTTTTCAATTGTCACTTCTTGTCATGAGGCAATCACATAGAGGGTAATGATTTGCCTTGCGTTCTTATGGTCTATGTTGTCATGTCATTGAATTATGCTAAGAGTGTGATCACATTTCAAGTTTACCACGAACATATCTCCTTCTCGCACGTAGCCATTTTCAGAAAATCTTCCCGACTGGGCAACTCAGCTTTACCAGGGCCCAACTGAAATGCGCAGTCTCATCCCTCGTTGATCTGACCTTTCTGCCTAGAACTACATAGTCACTGTCCTCCAGGGAATTTGTAGTGCGTGATTCCAGAGCCCAACAGCCTTCCTTGACCCCCATAATTGCACATTTGTTTCCCCCAGTCTCATTTAAACTGCACACTTCGCACTTTCAGTCCTGAAGATTTTACCTTTCCTACTTGAACCCCGCAATGCATAGAGAGACCAACTTCCCTTGGCCTCCAGAACTGCGTATATGTGTCTTCCAGTGCCCTTCCTCAACCGGAGCTTAGTGATCCAACTGTGAAAATTTGTCCTTCATCCCTCTCTACTTCCTAGTCCCCCTTTACCTCTAAAAATTGCACAAAACTGACCTCTCAGGGCCTCATCCCGCATCACCCACCATTGGCTTGACCCATGCAATCCTGACTCCCAGTGGCCACTGCACAATTTCTTTCCCCATTGGGGATTGTTCTGAAAATTTCCCCAATCAAGCTTGAGCTATGTTATGCACAGTCTCAGTGATCAAGCTCTCTCCCTGTCACCTGGAACTACGTAATGCACAGTTACTGGGCCCTCTCTCCCAGCCTGTCACCTATCCTAGGCTCAGTTCATGGATAATAATGCATCATCTTAGGATAAGGAGTTTTCAGATTAATGTCATTCCGTAATGAGTGAATTACAGGAACAGGTACACTATCAATTCATGGAGAGATGATGAAGAAAGAGAAGAAGAAGGTAATCATGCCCAAAGACTTGCTTGTAGCTAGTGTTGAGAAATGGCAACAAGAAATTCTAGTTTGATTTGTCCTTGAATTAAACTGAGAATTAAAATCGAATTCTATTCTCATAGCAACTTGTAAATAGTTAATTAAGTTTAATTAACTTAATTAACTTAGGAATTTCGAGTTGGAAGACTTTATGAAGTCATGTATATATTCTCCCTAAATTTTAGGGGTCCAGTATGAGTTTAGTTGTGATTTGTGTTTAAATCGCTAGTTTACTGAGTTATGTTCAGTTAAATTAGTTCCAAATTGTTTGTGGAACTAAGAGAGAGTTAACAGTAAGTTGGTGCACTATTGTATCCACAAGTGTCACTCTAGTTAATTGAAGATTCCTCATCAGAAACTCATGCATTTTGATTCTGAGAAAGACCTAGTTGGGACTAGAGTGCAGGGACAATGTATTATCAGTGGTGTGATTTACTGAGTTGTAAATATCATGCATGCAATCATAGAAGGACCTATGTTTGGATTGCATAGTTTTGGAAGCATGAATTCCCTTTAAATATGGGTTATTCATCCTAGGAATTACGCAAGAGATTAAGGGCTTGGAGAGTTGCTGAATAGGCTAAGGATTTGGCTTGAGCTAGCTTGTGAGTTGAGAGAGTTGAGCATACTTGTGCAGAATTGTTCTAGTGAGAAAGCTTTGTATCTTCACTCATATTCTGATATATGCAATATAGATAGCAGGGTTTTGAGGAGTGGCTTTCCCCAGATACATCTTGTGTTATGTGCCATTAAATTATCTTCTTCTTGTTCATATTGTTTTCATTGATCTATTGGTTTCTGCTTGTTAAAAGTAGAAGTAGAATTGTGTCATGTGTTTTCGTACATTGCATGAGATTTTGAATCTACAAGATTTTCTACATGGTATTGGAGTTGAATTCAATATATTAGAGGAGATTTCGAAGTTTTGAGTTTTGGGTTACAGGTGAAATTCGAATTTGCAATACATACTTCAGGATCAGCAGATGGTGTTCTCCGGTTTGCGGCTCGAGTATGCCTTGGAAGGCAGCTCAAATTTTATAGCCTAGAGGGACAAAATGGAGGTCGTGCTAGAGGATAATGGCTTGAAGGAATTCATTGATCAAGAAATTCATAAGCCAGCAGCATCAAATGCATAGAATTTGGTCAATTGGAAGAAGTGTGTTGCGAAGGCAAGGCTGATAATCCTTGAGGGAGTTCGAGACAACATTGTCTTGAGTCTCCATGGAAAGGAAACTTCATATGCTATGTGGAAAGCATTGACGTACTTGTATCAGAATAGCAGTGACCAAAGGAAATTGGTATTGAAGGACAAAATTTGAAAAATCAAAATGGATAAAGGCAAGACGATTCCAAAATACTTTACCAAGTTCACTCAGTGTCGTGATGAACTTGGAAGTGTTGGAATCACGGTTGCCGAGGATGGTATGGTGAGTCATACTCTTCTAGGACTCCCAAAGAGTTGGCATAGTTATCAAGACCTTATCAATGGTAGGGAGAAGTTTCCAAATTAGGAACGACTGTGGTTGGATTGGATGCAGGGGGAGATTAGGAGAAACACCAGGGATGGATCTTCATCAAAGACTGATGATGAAGAGAATTGTGCCTTAGCAATTAAGGCAAAGAAGGGGAAAGGGAAATATTCCCATTCCAAATCAGATTCTTATCATGGAGGTAAGAAGAAACACATGACAAAAGTTAAGTGCTTTCATTTTCATGATCTGAACCATTTTGATACAAATTGTCCACTCAAGAAGTCCAAGAAGAATTCCTTAGGAGGAGCGGCGGGTGAGGCTTTTGCCTCTCAATTCGAATTGGTCTTTTCCCTCATTGCATGCATGGTGTCATCAATGATGGGAAGTGTATGGTACGTAGAAAATGGATCTTCATTCCACATGACTAGAGACAAAGAGTTATTCAGTGACCTGGAGGAGAAATATCTCCAGATGCATATCGAGATGGATGATGACGGGAAGTATAGTGTTACTGGATTGGGCACGATTACTTTTCAAAGGGAGCATGGGGCTCCACTCACCTTGAAGAATGTTATGTATGTGCTCGGGCTGAAAAAGAACTTGGTATCCATTTCCATGCTTAAGGATAGAGGCTATGATGTGATCTTCTCAAAAGGAAAGGCGTTCCTTCGACACATAGCCACAGGTCAAGTAAAGAAGATATGGATTCGGGTGAAGAATATGTATAAGATGGAGGTAGAAGAGTGTATTTCTTTGAGCACAAAATAAAAAAGGGTGCAAAGCTGAGATGTTGGCAAGTTGTGGCATGGGCGAATGGGCCAATTGCATCATGGGGCTTTGAAGATCTTGCAGCGGATCTCTATCAGTCTTCCCAAAGGCACGCTTGAGCAAGTTGATACATGCAAGGGGTGTACTTTGGGAAAATACACCAAGTATTCCTTTCACAATAGAGATAGTCGAGCAGAGGCTATTCTAGAGTGATTCCTTTCAAATGTATGTGAACCATTCTCGATAGTATCCACAGAAAAACATAGGTATTATGTTATATTTGTTGATGACTTTTCTCAAAAATGCTGGATATTTTTCATGCAGAAAAAGGATCAAATCTTCATAAAGTTTTGTAAGTTTAAATAATTGGTGGAGAAAGAGTCAGGCAAGAAGGTTAAAGCTCTACAGAGTGATAACAGTGATGAGTATGTATCAAAAAAGTTTAATAACTTCTATACAACATAAGGGAATAAATGGGAGTTGACGGCACCCCATAACCCTCAGCAAAATGGGGTGGCTGAGAGGAAGAACAAAAGCATAGTAGGGGTAGCAAGGGTGATGTTTCATGATCAAGGCCTACCACTACACTTGTGGGTTTAGGCATGCAACACAACGGTTTATGTTCAGAACCGTAGCCCACATCGGATACTTGAGATGAAGACACCAGAGGAGGCTTATTCCGATAAGAGGCCATATATTGGTCACTTCAATATTTTTGGGTCATCGGTATATTGCCATGTAACTAAAGATGCATGGAAGAAGCTTGAGATGACAGCATAGTTGGGGATATTTGTGGGGTACACTGATACACCTCACAACTATCAAGTGTACTTGTCGACCATCAGGTTGAAAATGGTTCATAGGGATGTCAGATTTGATGAGGAGAAGGCCATGTGAGTTTCCCTTGAGAGGTAGCTTCAACTACATGCGGATGAAGAGATTTTAGCTCCTAAGGTTGAGGAGCCTCAGATTGATGTGGAGCAGCCACATACAGAGGATCTGGGAGTGGAGACATCCACTCAGGCAGATTCTTCCAAAGAGGGAAGAAAGCGCACCAGAGAGGCGAACAAATTGTTGGATGATGCATGGGGGAATGTGGGAGAACCCACTTCCCAGCGTAGGTAGAGGAGGTCACCTAAGAGGTACATTGGATACATGGCTCTTATGGGCGAATGTGTTGTGACAAAGTCATCTTCCTTTGAGGAAGCAGTGCAGCAGTCAATTTGGGTTGATGCCATGGTGGAGAATTATGACTCCATAGTTCATAACAATGTTTGGAAGTGGTCCCGAGACTAGAGGACAAGTCAATGGTGAGCTCTCGTTGGATTTACAAGGTAAATCAAGTTGCAGATGGTAGTGTGGAGAAGCATAAGGTTAGATTTGTGGCTTGTGGTTTGTGGCTTTTCACAGGTAGAGAGGATTGACTATGATGAGACCTTTTCTCCTTTTGCAAGGTACTATTCAATCATATCTATATTGGCACTATCAACACGGATGGGTTGGAAGATACATCATATGGATTTAAAGATAGTCTTCCTTAATGGCATGATTGAGGAAGAGGTGTACATAGAGTAGCATGAAGGTTTTGAGACCTTTGATTGTGAGTCACATGTGTGTCGGCTCAAGAGAGCATTGTATGGGTTGAAGCAAGCACCTCGTGCTTGTTACACTAAGATAGATAGCTACTTCACCAGGTTGGGCTTCACGAAGAGTGAAGTGGATGAAAACCTATTCCACATAGTGGTGGAAGGTAAATTGTTGATCATTGTACTTTATGTTGATGATCTCATACTGACAGGTGATGATCAGCTGATCAAATATTGCAATGAGGACCTTGCAAGAGAGTTTGAGATGAAGGACATGGATCTCATTCATTACTTTCTTGGCATGGAGGTATCCTAGGGTGATGGGGAGTTGTTTGTGTCTCAAGGCAAGTATGCCAATGAGATACTCAGGAGATTTTGCATGGAGAGCAGCAAAGCCATGGAGACTCCTCTAGCAGGTAACTAGAGGAAAGAGGATGTTACTTCAGGGAAATTAGTGGAAGATATTGTTTACAGGCAGCTTGTGGGTTCACTCATGTACTTAGTGAACACAAAACCGGATATGTGCTATGCAGTTAGCTAGCTTAGTCAAGCGATGGTTAGGCCTACCAAGATGTATTGGAAGGTGGAAAAGAATGTGTTGAGATACCTTAGGGACGCTTCTCAGTATGGATTATGGTACAGATAGACAGAGGGAGTGAAGCTTCAAGGCTTCACCAATGTAGATTGGGTAGGGAGTCCATTCGACCGTAAGAGCACATCAGGAGGGATCCACAGTATTGGGTCAATGGAAGTTTCTTGGTACAACAAGAAACAAAGATTGGTTGCACTTAGTTCGGTAGAGGCTTAGTACATGGCTGGAAGTTAGGCAGCATGTGAGGGCATCTTGATGAGGAAGATCCTGGTTGGTTTGTTTGGTCAGCAGATGGATCCAACTGTGATTTACTGCAAAGTATAATCAGAGTTGTATCAAACTCTTTGAAAATCCAGTTTTTCATGATCAGTCCAAGCATATTGATATCTGATATCATCATCTCGGAGATTGTGTATTGAGGTGGATTATGTTGTTAGAGTACACTCCCATGGAGGAGGAAGATGCTGAAATTTTGACAATGGCATTGTTAATATGTAAATTTGAGTTTCACAGAGATAGGATCTGGGTAGCTGATAATCCCTTTCTTATTGAGAGGGAGTGTTGAGAAATGGAAACAACAAATTCCAGTTTAATTTGTCCTTGAATTAAACTGAGAATTAAAATTCAATTATATTCTCATAGCAACTTGTAAATAGTTAATTAAGTTTAATTAACTTACTTATCTTATGAATTTCGAGTTGGAAGACTTTCTGAAGTCATGTGTATGCTCTCCCTAAGTTTTAGGGGTCCAGGATAAGTTTAATTGTGAGTTTTAATTAGATCACTCAGTTTACTAAGTTATGTTTAGCTAAATTAGTTCCAAATTGTTTGTGGAACTAATAGAGAGTTAACAGTCAGTTGGTGCATTAGTGCATCCACAAGTGCCACTCTAGTTAACTAAAGGTTCCCTCCTCAGAAACGCATGCTTGTCAATTCTGAGAAAGACCCAGTTGAGGCTAGAATGCAGGGACAGTGTACTATCAATTGTGTGATTTTCTGAGTTGTAAATATCATGCATGAAATCAGAGAAGGGCCTATGTTTGGATTGTTCAGTCTTGGAAGCATGAATTCCCTTTAAATACAGGTTATTCATCCTAGGAATTACGCAAGATATTAGGGGCTTGGAGAGCTGTTGAATAGGATAAGTATTTGGCTTGAGCTAGCTTGTGAGCTAAGAGAGTTGAGCATACTTGTGCGGAATTTTTCTAGTGAGAACAAGCTTTGTATCTTCACTCATATTTATGATATATGAAATACAAATAGTGGGGTTTTGAGTAGTGACTTTCCCTAGATACATCTTGTGTTATGTGCCATTGATTTATCTTCTTCTTGTTCATATTGTTTTCATAGATCTATTGGCTTCTGCTGGTTTAAAGTAGAAGTAGATTCTTGCCCTATGCTTTAGTACATTGCATGAGCTTGTGAATCTATAGGATTTTCTATAGCTAGACGAACAAGTGGACCTACCAAGGGCAAGAAAAAGGAACACAAGTGTGCAACCACCTTCCAAGACCGAAGATCATTGAATACGCTGCATCATCTAGCTATTCAGAGGAGAAGAGAAAGCATATACGAGAACACATCTATAACTTAGCAGAAATAGATACTTGACATTGCCACATCATCAAGCCAATCCATATCAGCAGTGTCATGACAAGTCGTTTCATGAGTTTTCATATGCCACATCACTATTGTGGGCCATGTATATTGTAAATCAAATGTATTATAAAGTGGAATTCCAATGGACACATGTGATTCATAGGAATTTGAACAGTCATGATGGTATTCAAAGAGTCGCAAGGGGTAAGCATCACCCCTCGGTTATATATACCCCATCATTGTATGAGCAAAGGACTTTTCACCTTGGCTCCTCCTACAAGGCATTAGAGAGACTAGCTAGTTCTTTGAGGAGCAAGAAGTGGCTCCAATGTCCCACTACTGGGGTTAGTGATGTACAATGTAAATATGTGTCTTGGAACTTTTTCTTAATAACAAAATCCTTATAAGGCCGGCACATTCTTCATGCATGACTTATCAATGTTTGTAAGACTATTTTGTGAACGTTTGTATTTCATGTTTGCTTTCACAGTACTAAGATAGTTGAACTATTTCGGTTATTTTAGTGCTTATCTTGTTGAGAATTTGTTGTAATGGTTGTTACTATTGTCTCACCCTTGTGATTATTCTACGGGATACTAGACAGACCTTTCTTTACTTAACGGTTATAATGACAAGCACATCCACTGTGGACTATTCCGATGGATGTTAGATGGATCTTCCCTTGTTTATTGGTTGTAACAACTGCCGCATCCACTGTCGACTATTCCACTGGATGTTAGATAGGTCTTTATGGTTCATGTGTATCTCTTTTTGGGTGGTATTATTACCTCTCACTTAGAGGCTCACTTTTCTCCCCCCTTTTTGCAGTAAGAGAACCTAGACACAGTTGTGTTTCACACTCACCTTTCTTTTCGAAGATACCATTGCATTACTCTCTTGTGCTGGAAGTTAGAGCCAGTGAAACTCTTTAAGGATTTGGAAACCAAGCCTTTATACCAGATGTGACTCCTACACCAAACGGTGTGAGGTCTGATTGGGACTTCATATTAGGGAGATCCCCTGAATGTTGGCAAGTCCAGCACTGTCAACATTTATGGCGCTAGAAGGAGGGAAGCCAGTATTTTATGGTTGACTGTCCCACTGACCCCACTAATCCATCTTCTGGTCAAGGCAGTCATGTTCACTCTATCCCCCTTACTCGTAATTCTAAATTTGGTAACTCCTCACCGCCTAGGCTTGAACGTGAAATCCTATATCATCAACTTCGGGTTGTCCACCCCATCACCTATCAATTTGTAAAAGTTGTTGGATTGATTACGGGAGTAATCACTCTTCCATATTCTCAAAAGAAGAACAAGACAACCCCTATAGGAGTAGTATTCTCATCTATTGAAGAAGCAGTTCTCGCCACTCTTGAAGAACTAGCAGACGTTGTGGAAAGGGAAGAAAAACCTCCACTCTTTCAAGGACGAGAAGGAGGTGTATAATTTCCCACTGTATATCACTTGATAATGCAATATACTAAAGAAAAATACTTGATCTACTTCTACAAACAAACTTGCAGAAGCTTAATCGATTTTGAGCAAGATCAAATAGAACACATATAACAGATGAAGAATAAACAATCACACATGAACACAGAAGAATACTCTGGGGAAAGCCTCAGCTAAAACCCTCGCTATATGTATTATCATACAAGTGGAAATATCTCTGGATTACACCAAGCTTTAGCTCACAAGCTATCCAACTCTCAGTACAATCCCTCAATGTTGCTCATAGACTGAATAGACACAACATATGCCTTCCCTCAATCCTCCAAGCCTCCTATTTTCTTGCACAGTTTCTCCTGGGTCCTCTGGCTTCCACTTGTGTGAATTCACCTCTCACACAACTCACCAAACTCATAAACAACTGTGAAATCCTCAAGGAATGAATTCCTTCTGCATGCAAGAGATATCCTCAATGGAATATTCTTGCAACTGATAGTAAATTATCCCATCCTTTGATCTCAACTGGGTCTCTGACTGAATTGACATGCATAAGTTATTTATGAGAGAATATTCAGTTATCTGAAGTACACTAGTTACATGCATGCATGCATTAACTAACTGAACTCACAATCAGTGCCACAAACTGTTGGAACTAATCTAACTGGACTTAACTCAGTTAATTGAGCTAACTAATTACAACTCAAAGTACAACTCATCATGATCTCCTTAATTAAGGGATAACTTCCTCAATCAAAGGGATAACTGTTGCATGTCTTCACATAGACTTATGTTTTATTTTCTCCAACAAATTAACTCAAGATGAATTAATTAATTATTTTTCAAACAGCTGGTAAGATCAAATTCGAATTTTAATTCTCAATTTTAGTTCAGGGACTAACTAAAATTGGAATGTATCCGGAAATGCTATTTATAGCAATGTTATTTTTAACACTTCTATATTTAGCATTTATTGTTGCTATTTTCAACACTCCCTCTCAACAAGAAAGGGATTATCTGTCACCCCAATCTTGTCTCTGTGGAACTCAATTTTTCATTTTGACAATGCCTTAGTCAAAATATCTGCATCCTGCTCCCCAGTCGAAACATACAGCAACAACATGATCCTCTTCACCACACAGTCTCGAAGATGATGATACCGGATATTGATGTGCTTGGACCTGTCATGAAATATTGGATTCTCAGAGAGTTTGATACAACTCTGACTATCGCAATAGATCACAGTTGGATCCATCCTATGGCCAAACAATCCAACTAGAATTTTCCGCATCCAAATGGACTCACATGTTGCCTGACTGGAAGCCATGTATTCAGCCTCTGCTGAGCTAAGTGCAACTGACCTTTGTTTCCTGTTGTACCAAGAAACTGAAACTAAACCAAGGTTGAAAATTCCTCCTGAAGTGCTCTTTAGATCTGATGGACTCCCTACCCAATCAGCATCTGTGAAACCCTGAAGCTTCACTCCCTCTATCTGTTTGTACCATAATCCATACTGAGATGTGTCTCTGAGGTATGTCAGTACATGCTTCATTGCCTTCCAAAATAGCTTGGTAGGTTGAACCATAGCTTGACTCAGCTGGTTCATAGCAAAGCATAGATCTGATCGTGTGTTCACTAAATACATCAATGAACCCACAAGCTGCCAGTAAATAGTAGCAGCTACTACCTCACCTGAAGTAGCATCCTCCTTCCTCCAGTTACCTGCTAGAGGAGTCTGCATGGGCTTGCACTTCTCCATGTGGAAACTCCTAAGTAACTCATTGGCATACTTGCCTTGAGACACAAACACTTCCCCATCCTTCTGCCACACTTCCATGCCTAGAATTAGTGCATAAGACCCATGTATTTCATCTCGAACTCTCTTGCATGGTCGTCCTTGCAAGACTTGATCAACTGATCATCACCTGTCAATATCAGATCGTCAACATAAAGAGAAATGATCAATGGCTTACCTTCTACCATGATGTGGTAAAGGTTTGCTTCCACTTCACTCATTGTGAAGCCCAACCCGGTGAAATAGCTGACGCTCCTGGTGTACCAAGCACGAGGTGCTTGATTCACCCCGTACAAAGCTCTCTTGAGTCAGTACACATGTGACTCATGATCGAAGTTCTTGTTGGGTATACGACCAAAGTCCCACATTGACTAGAAGTGGGGAAGATCATGGTATATAAGGATGGACAAATATCTCCATTGGTATGAGGCCTTTTGGGGTAAAGCCCAAAAACAAATCCATGAGGGCTTAGGCCCAAAGTGGACAATATCATACCATTGTGGAGATATGTGGTGCCCAGAGTCCTTACAAGTGGTATCAGAGCCAGGTTTCCAGGTTCGAAGTTAGCCAAGTGGATGAATCCTTGGAATGCCAAACAAAGGTGGTGGGCCCTGGTAATATCACAATGGGATCCGTGGATGAGCTCGGTTAGACAGGCGGTGTGCTCCGGATTCTTCATGGACGTGTCCTCGTCCCAACACGCTGAAGAGGAGTTGACCTGGGATAGAGCAAGTTCTTGAGGCAGGTGGTGCTCCATGTAAGGCGTGTGCTTCCAAAGCATTGGACCGAAGAATCCTGGTTGGTAGAGAGTGGATGGTTGGATAATCGTTTGAGGGGAGGCTCGATGGTCCTTTGTTCGAGGGGAGGATTGTTGGGTATATGACCAAAGTCCCACATTGACTAGAAGTGGGGAAGATCATGGTATATAAGGATGGACAAATATCTCCATTGGTATGAGGCCTTTTGGGGTAAAGCCAAAAAACAAATCCATGAGGGCTTAGGCCCAAAGTGGACAATATCATACCATTGTGGAGACATGTGGTGCCCAGAGTCCTTACAGTTCTCAAATCCTTCCGGCTGCTCTATGTACACCTCTTCCTCAATCTTGCCATTGAGGAACGCAGTCTTCACATCCATCTGATGGATCTTCCAACCCATCTGTGCTAATAGTGCCAACATCGATCTGATAGATGAGTACCTTGCTACAGGAGCAAAAGTCTCATCATAGTCGATCCCCTCAACCTGTGAGAAACCACGGGCAACAAACCTTGCCTTATGATTCTCAACACTACCATCAGTTGCTTGCTTTACCTTGTAAATCCATTAGGAACTCACCATTGACTTGTCCTTTGGTCTTGGGACAACATCCCAAACACTATTCCGAACTATGGAGTCGTACTCCTCCACCATCGCATCAACCCAAACTGGTTTTTGCACTGCTTCCTCAAAGGAAGATGGTTTGGTCTCTACACACTCCCCAACAAGGACCATGTAACCAGTGTACCGCTCAGGTGATCTCCTCTGTCTGCACTAAGAGGATGGTTTTCCCACATTCTCTCTCACATACATCACCAATCTGTCAGCTTCCCTTGAGCGTTTCCACCCATCTCTCAAAGACTCTGCATGATTGGATGTCTCCACTCTTGGATCCTCTGCATGCGACTGCTCCGGATCAGTCTGAGGCTCCTCCTCCTTAGGAACCAAAAGTTCCTCCTCTACATGCAACTTGAGCTCCCTCTCAAGGGAAACTCACATGGCCTTCTGCTCGTCAAACTTCAAATCTCTGCGTACCACTGTCCTCTGACTGGTAGGCAAGAACACCCAATAGTTATGGAATGTATCAGTGTACCCCACAAGTATCCCCAACTCAGTTGTTGGCTCTAGCTTCTTCCAGGCATATTTGGTCGCATGGCAATAAACCGATGATCCAAATAACCTGAAGTGACTCACATCTGGTCTCTTCCCAGAGAAGGCCTCCACTGGTGTCTTCATCCCCAGTATATTCTACAAGTATACTTTTGTATTGCATGCCTCAGCAAATAAATGAAGTGGTAGGCCTTGGTCATGCAGCATCACCCGAGTTGCTCCCACAATTGTTATGTTCTTCCTTTCGGTCACCCCATTCTATTGTCGGTTATGGGGTGTCGTCAACTCCCGTTTAATTCCTTCTACTACACAGAATTCCTTAAACTATTGGGAGACATACTCTCCACCATTTGTCACTTCACAAGGCTCTTATTTTCTTTCCAGATTCTTTCTCAACCAAGGCTTTGAACTCACAAAACATTGAGAAGGTTTGTTCCTTCTTTTGCATGAAGTAGATCCAATTTCTACGAGAAAAATTGTCAATAAAAATAACATAGTACCTTTGTTTAGTGGTGGAGGTTGTCGAGATGGTCCACACACATCTGTATGAACTCGCTCTAGGATTGCTCCAACTCGACTTTCTCGATCCTGAAAGGAAGATTTTGCATACTTACCATGGGTACAACCATTTTGCATGTATCCACTTGCTCCAGTTTACCCTTGCGAAGTCCAGTAGAAATCTGATGCATGATCTTCAAGGCCCTGTTATCACTCAGGTTGTCCCTAGGCTCCTGTTTAGGGATACGGCCGAGGTAACCACAAAACACTTTGGATTGTAGGTTCTAGCCCACCTGCAATCAAAGAGGGCTCTCTCTTAATGAATCAACTTTATTGATGATTTTAGGCTAGCTTTTAGCTCAGGGGTTTTTGTTTGTATTTGGATGGAAGGTAGAAATCTCAAGCAAAGAGGCAAGGTAAGGTGTGATAAGTTTCAAACCATTGGGCGTGGAGTCATGGATTAAGGCTTGCTATTGCGTCTTCTTGATCATAAGAGGATTAAGGAGCGAGATAGCCACACATGATACAATTATCAATCTACCGACGGGGTGGAATGATGAAAATCAGAGATGAAAGGCAAAGGAGAATCATTTCATCATACTGAAAAAGAGGAGAAGTGGATGAATGGTTATCTAGGAGCAGCTAAGAATTCCTAAATTCTCATTCGTATGTGAAAGAAACATCGTAAACAAGATCATTTAAGTATACATGCTCATAGCTATTTCTGATGAAAACATGAAAAAGTGCAGAAATTGAACTTAAGGTGTAGTTAAACAAATCCTAAGCTATTCTTCTTTTCTGCAATTTAGATGGTGGAACGGTGATAAAAACATGAAAATTAACAGAGGTTAGAAACACTTATTGAATCATGTAGAAGCACAGGAATTCCGTAATCACTCCTTGGCCAATTAAACACATCAAGCAGTTTCGAAATCCCTGCTTTCAGCAGTCTTTGATTATAGAAAGTATGACAGTTACAGTGCGGGTCTCTGCTTGGAGAAAATGTTGAGAAGAAGATTAATCAATGTCTTCGACTCACTTGTAGAAATTTTAAATAATTTAACACATATTCAATGGAGATTATCCTGATCATGTACTATTGCGGAAAACATACACAATACATAAGCTCCTCTACGTTGATCATCAATATAGCAGCATTAATAACAATAAAACATCAAGAGCATTCACACATTAATACAGTATGTATCCCGGGGAAAACATCTCGCTAAAAACCCCAACTATCTGTATATTAATGATTGAGTCATGTAACATTACACAGCATAATGCTTCTCACAAGTATCTCCACCTCTGTTACACACAATACATCTCAGGTATGAATCAATCACTGGCTCAAATCTCCTTCGTTGCTTGCCTGCCTCAACTGCGCAATCCTGCAAGAGAATACTGATGAAATGAATGATCCAAATTCGTATTTCCCTTGGATATACCACGCAATCCTCATTGGCATACTCAATCCCTCTGATTGTGCAAATCATCATGCACAGCTATAGTCACAACTGATAGCAATCTGATCCTCTAACACCTGTCCCTGCTGAACTGAACATGCACTGACATGCAACTGAGTTAACTGATGTATTCTATAGTTGCATTATGAGTTAATAACTTGTGAATTAATTAATAACTAATTCACCCAACTCATCTCTAGTCTATTTGCCAGTTAGACTAAATACAACCAGTTTAACAAAGCTAAACTGAACACAACTCCATCAACTGCACCTCCAGTCCACTAAACTCAACTCACTTGAGTTCTAACTGAAGTCCTGCATGCAAATATTAGTCATCCCATAGGTAACCACGTATTTCCTTCTGGGATCTGCATGTACCACATCCGTAGCTCATCCTGAAGTGCTCCAAGAGAATAAGACAAAGTTTATAGTCTAAATATTATTATGAGCTAATAATATTTGACTGTTCTATATTTAGACTGAGCAGTCACTCCGCTGTGATCTTAAAAATAGAAGTCCATCTATTTTTCCCAACTTGACCAATCATCCATAAACAACAACCTGCAATCCATAGACATGATCCATATGTCTAAAAATAGACATAGTCTAAAAATAGACTTGCGCCAAAAATAGCCTGCGGGCCCACTTAGTGAAGGCGACTCTTTTCACTAAGCTCCATCATCTTGTTGCAATCTCAACAGATCACGCCCTTGATGTTGATGAGAAGGTGGCAACATTGCATGCAATGGTATATTTTCTTCCAATTAGTTTACTCAAAATTGTTTATCTGAAGCTTTGTCTTCATATTCACCTTTCAACCATATTCTCCAAAATGATTCTCCCCTTTGGGTATCCTTATCTAGTTACAATGGTCGTATTTTAAAATTGTTGATATCATAGGTCAGGTGAGACCTTTGAGAGCCTATTGATTAATGGCCCTATAATACTCCCTCAATCCCATTCCTTGTGCAATTTTTACCAAAATCATTTCACAATAATGACCTTTTGTTATTATTGTCCCTGGCAAAACATATGCAATATGGGAGAAGAAAAGAATGTTTGTCTAAGATTAAGATTGCAAAGTTGCAATCACAGGCTACTCAACTCAGAGATGAAATTGAACTAGTGAGATATAGACATGTCATTGAGAAGACTAGATGGATTGATGAATGCATCATACACACAAGAGATCTGTCATATTTAAATTCAATAAGGAGTTCAAAACAAATTTTAAGCAATACAAATATGGAGAGTTTGAATCATTGCAAGGTTGAGAATAATAAGAGAAAGATCAAAGACCTGTGCTCAAATTCAAAGGTCGTGTAACACATTTTGAAGATCCAAATAAGGTTTTGTGAAATTCTTTGAAGGTGACCAAGTTACTAGTTAAACTCATCCTTTAGGGACTAGAGGTAGTCCTAATAGGCAACAAGGAAACCAATTTTAATAAGGGCCAGGACCAAACTCTATAGAGGCATTGTAGGTTCATTTGGAAGGCCCTATCCAAAGCTTAGTCATCCTAAATGACCACAGTTATCTTAAAAAATTATGAGGTTTGTACAAGTCTTTCCAAGTAGAAACCTCTCACTCCATCGAGTTGTGACACTTTGAAGGAAGATCAATTTCACATCCTTTTGGGACTATTGGAAGCCCAAAAGAGACAAACTTGCAATAGAAGGCCACAAATATATCAAGGGACTAGAACTATTGTTAAAGGTAGCAAAATGGAGCAATTATGTGTAAATGTTGAGAAACTACAAAATTCTGACTTGAACTTAAGAAGAGGATCAATCTATCACCTTGAGTAGAGTTTCTTGACTTAGCACCTTAGAAACTTCTACTGCAGACAATATTATAGGAAGTGTCAATCTTGTGAAAGAAGATATCATCATCATTAGAAGGGAAATAACAATCCACTGTAAGGCATGTTTGAAAGACATCTTATGGATATATTGAAGGGACAAGTGCATACATTAGAGGAAATTTCAGCCTAAAAGTGCCCATGAAATTTTAATGTATGTAATATGTAAACCAATCAAAATCATTTAAATTTAAAAAGAGGTACATGTAAATATTTTGGAGGAAAAAAAAAAAAAAAAAAAAAAAAAAAAAAAAAAAAAAAAAAAAAAAAAAAAAAAAAACCTACCTTTTTTTAATTATATTTTTGGTTTATCTCCTTATAGGTTTACTCAAATTTCAAGTGTAGACACGCGTTGGATGCATAATTAAATTCTACATCCAACGAGTACCCATTTTGTACACTTATGAGAAGATCCACATTGATGAACGTTAAAGATACATTATAAAAACATGTTTAACACATTTTTTAATGTATCTTCAATTTTAACCAATGAGGGTCTTCTCAAAAGTATGCATAGTAGGTACTTGTTGATCCAACAAGTGTATGCACTTGAAATTTAAGTAAACCTATAAGGAGATAAGCCAAAATTACAATAAAAAATAGTTTTCTTCTTTTCCCTCCAAAGCTCATAACTAGTATTTTATTATTTTCTTATTTTTCCTGAGGAGGCCACTTTTAGGTTGAAATTTATTCTAATAGATAAAGTTCTATGTGCAAGTTAGAAGAAGATGCCTAGGAGAGGATCTAAGATGACTTGAACAAAATACCATATAGTTATGTTATATAATGATACACAGTGAAAATGGGAAGCCCTAACTAGAGGGTAGGATATCGATATTAGCACTTGGATTCAAAGAAAAAATGCAAAAAGAAGTATGCTTGGTTGGAAAGTTTTCTTGTGATCTGTAGTATTATGTCCCTCTCCTCTCGGGGTTTTAGTTTGTCCTCCCCTTTAGGCCGCTCTATGTTGCAAAAGTATAAAGGATCAAAACCCTCTTCTCCATGAAATCTTGTCAAATATTCAATCAAGGCACCAAACCCTTACACCAATATACAATTATTGCTCATTCTTGCAATTTTTTCAATTGCAAGTGTTTTTTTTTTAACTCTTGCTTGTGCTTTGTGCAAATCATTTTATGCCCATATTTGAAAGTTTGTCTTGCTATTGTTAAAAGGGCTCAAAGTTCCCCTACATGTAAAATTCTTTCATAATTCCCATGTAACACTCTTCATTATTTGACTCACATGAGACCCTTAAACGAATTGTTACCATGCACAATCCAAAATTTCATTATACGTTTTGTTTTAAAAGACGTGGCCATAATTTATAGTGCAAATGGTTAATTGTATGCAAGTTTTTCAAACTTCAATGGCGTATTTTCATTGCACGAGATTATTGTTGTATACATGGGTTTATCCCACAGTCATGAATAAAATTCTTGAAAGAAGTTTTTGCTGTTCCATTACAAAACAAGAATAACCGAGCCACAAGAATAACCATACTGAACTTTGGGATTAACATTTCGAGCTTACCTCCACATTTAAGATAGGTGCCTTTATGCCACCACTTGTGGACCTAATGATGCACCACCTGCTCATGAATACTCAAATTCCCTCATGCCCACTTATCGAATGCCCTCATGCCTTGATCGAATTCCCTCGTTCCCCCTTGTTGAACCCCCTTATGCCTTGCTCAGTCTGTGAACTTGACATTTTCGATTATTAATGCTTTAATATTAGTCCATCACTACATTATATAATATATAATATATATTTTACATTAATATTTTTTAAAGGATATTAAAATTATAATATTTCATCAGTATATATGATTAGGTGATTAGGTGATACCGCTATAGGGTTATAGGATAGTGTGAGGAGTTGCATCCCCAGGTTGGGGATGATGAAGGTGAGTAAATCTATCAAGCATCCCTAAAGATAAGGAAATTCAATATGGTACTAGAGAGAATCCCAACATAGTGTCAATGGGAGATTACTGGGATGTGAATATCATTTCATAAGTTTCAGCCTTGCTTAGAGAATATGAGGATTTTTTGATGGAGTTTATAGAGATGAATGGAATCAAAAGAGAGCTAGGGGAGAGGAAAATCAAGTTGAAACAAATGTCAAACTTATTAAGAAGTGTTCCTACAAGATGTATTATCAAGTGAGAAAGAACTTAAAGAAGGAAATAGACAAGATATTATCTATTCAAATATTGAAATGCCACCTTATTTTAAATGAATGTAAGTTTGATTAAATTAACATAAAAAGAGGGACCGTGATTGACTATGTCCAATAGTTCCTCATATAATGATTGAGCTTCATTTTATCAACCTATCCTCTTCTTATAAGTAAGGAATATGCATTAGTGAAATACATTCATTTATTCATTAATCATCATTCTTCTATATATCATTTGTAAATAAGGAACAAGAATTTGTGATAAAAGAACGAAGCACCATGGATTGAAAAATCTTTTGTGATTAATAATGGTGAGTTTTCCTCAGAAATTGATGCGTCATTATTTATTGCAATTTAATTGATTATATTTATGCTCAAGGGTATGTTAATAATTTATGTTTGTGAATGGATATGAGTTGTTAAATTGGTTATATTAGGCTTGGAATATGCCAGATTTAGCTTATAACATGTCAAGTTTAGGAGTTTATTAAGGATGGGTATAATTTAAGATTGACATTGGGGGGGGGGGGGGGGGGGGATTCACTTACTAACTCCTAAATCTTATGGAAACTAAGTGAACTATATCAACTATGTGTGTATTTGGAGAACTCCAAACAAGTTTTATAGTTTGTTCAAGGAATTTGTAATAATGAGAAGAAATACATCACCTTTAAATAATTTTAATGAAACCTTGAATAAATATTCTACTTGATCAATGAAGTGACCATTAGAATTGTATATAATAGGATAATACTAATAAATATTTATACAAGATTTCATACCATGAAATTTTTTATGGGACATTGTTTATCAAGTCTTAGTTTTTAAAGCCTTATTAAACCACATCTACCTGACCACCTGGTTAACCCATCGCCCAACATGCTTGGTACAAAGATGATGGTGATGATGATGAAAAATATGACGATTAATGGTAAGAATTTTTCTCAAATGGAAGGGTAAGGAGTTTTCTCAACCTCTGGAATAGGAAGTACATTATAAGCCTGCAACTGGTAAATAGTAAAAAATAATTTCATCTCCTTGACAATTATATATGTTATAATTTTGTCTTTTAATTGTAGATTTTTTTTTTTAAAGTCATATTTGAGTCTTAAAACCCTCCGATATCGTCAATGCATGCATCTACCATAACCATGTCAAATTTTAGTGCATATGAGCACAAACTAAAAAAAATTCAATGCTGGCCCCATTCTTAAGTCATGGGTAGTCATGGGCCGACATTACTTCTTTTGTGCGGGTGCCCCTTGCCAAGTTGGTCTGACCAACATACTCATCACATGGGCACCCTTGCCGGGTGGGCTTCCTAACGCACCCAACACGTGACACCCCCATGGGCACCCGGGTGCCCAGCCTTTGTGCGGGCATGCCCAAGGCACGAGCATTCGCCCTGCTGTGAAAATTAGTGAACACAAATAATTAGCTCATCAATAACAAAAAAATATTATCATTTGTTAGTACCATGCTACATAATCAATCAATAATAAACTAACTTTTAACACCCAAAAATTAATTTAGTCAATTTTCTAAAAATCATTATGAGGCCCCCTTGTGGGAACTCTATTCATGGGTAGTTATGGGCCAACATTACTTCTTTTGTGTGGGCACCCCTTTCCAAGTCGGGATGGCCCACGAACTCGTCGTACAAGTGCCTTGGCATACCCCGCACGCAACGCCCCCATGGGCGGGCTGCGTTTGTACGGGCACGCCCATGGTGCAGGTGTTCGCCCTACTATGCAAGTCAATGAACACAAACCAATAGCTCATCAATGAAAACACAATATCATCATTTGTTATTTCCATGCTGCATGTTCAATCAATTATAAACTGAATTTTAATACCTAAACATTAATTTATCTAATTTTCTAAAAATCATTATGAGATCCCCTTATGGGAAATATGTTCATGGGAAGCCATGGGATGACATTACTTCTTTTGTGAGAGTGCCCCTTGCCAAGTTAGGTCGACTCATAACTCATTGCATGGGCACCTTGGCATTCCAAACATGCAACGCAACCATGGGTTCCCGGGTCCCCCATCTTCGTGTGGGCGCACCCAGGGCCTAGGCGTTCACCTTCTGTGCAAATCAGTGAACACAAATCATTAGGTCATCAATTACAACAAAATATTATCATTTGTTAGTACCATGCTGCATAATCAATCAATTGTAGATTGAGTTCTAACACCCAAACATTAATTTAGTCAATTTTCTAAAAATCATTATGAGACCCCCTTGTGGGAAATATGTTCATTGGTAGTCATGGGCCAACATTACTTCTTTTGTGCGGGTGCCCCTTTCCAAGTCGGGCTGACCCACCAGCTCATCGCATGGGCACACCTGCTGGGCGGGCGCCCTGGTGTGCCTAGCACGCGATGCTCCCATGAGTGCCTAGACTCCCCACCTTAGTATGTTCATGCCTAGGGTGCGAGAATTCACCCTGTTGTGCAAATCAATGAACGCAAATAATTAGCTCATCAATGAAAAAAATATACTAGCATTTGTTAGTACCATGCTGCATAATCAATCAATTATAAACTGACTTCTAACACCCAAACATTAATTTAGTCAATTTTCTAGAAATCATTATGAGACCCCCTCATGGGAGCTTCATTCATGGGTAGTCATGAGCTGACCTTAATTCTTTTCTGCGGGCGCCCTGGCATGCCCAGAACACGGTGCCCCCATGGGTGCCCGCCTTCATGTGGGAACGCCTAGGGCATGAGCGTTCACCTTGCTATGCAAATCAGAGAAAAAAAATAATTAGCTCATCAAGGAAAACAAAATATTATCATTTGTTAGTACCACACTGCATAATCAATCAATTATAAGTTGACTTTTAACACCCAAACATTAATTTAGTCAATTTTCTAAAAATCGTTATGAGACCCCCTTGTGGGAACTCTGATCATGGCCACTAATGGGCTGACATTAATTCTTTTGTGTGGGTGCCCCTTTCCAAGTCAGGCCGACCCACCAACTCATCGCATGGGAGCCCTGCCATGCCCGACATGTGACACCTCCATCTACGCCTGGGAGCCCCACCTTCGTGCGAGTGCGCCCAGGGCGTAAAAGTTCACCCTTTTGTGAAAATCAGTGAACACAAATAATTCAATGGAGACAACATATTATCATTTGTTAGTACCATGATGCATAATCAATCAGTTAAAAAATGATTTTAACACCCAAACATTAATTTAGTAATTTTTCTAAAAATTGTTATGAGACCCCCTTGTAGGAACTCTATCCATGGGCATTCATGGGACGAAATTACTTATTTTGTGCGAGTTCCCCTTTCCAAGTCAGGCCAACCCACCATTTCATCGCACGAGCACCCCTGCTGGGTGAGCGCTCTGGCATGCCCAACACGTGATTCCCCCATGGGTGCTTGGGCACCCTCTGTGAGGGCGCATACATTCGCCCTGCTGTGAAAATCAATGAACAAAAATAATTAGATCATCAATGACAAAAAAATATTATCATTTTTTATTTCCATGCTGCATGATCAATCAATCATAAATCAAGTTTTAACACCTAAACATTAATTTAGTCAATTCTCTAAAAATCATTATGAGACCCCCTTGTGGAGACTCTGTTCATGGGTAGTCATGGGCTGACCTTACTTATTTTTTGCGTGTGCCCCTTTCCAAGTCAGTCCAACCCACTAACTCGTTGCAGGGTGCCCTTGTGAAGTGTGAGCTCTGGTGTTCCTAACACACGACACCCCATGGGCGCTTGGGTGCCCCGCTTTCATGCGAGGACACCCTGGGTACATGCGTTTTCCCTGCTATGAAAATTAGTGAAAACAAATAATTATCTCATCAATGCATTTTTTTACTATCATTTGTTAGTACCATTTTGTATAATCAATCAATTATAAACTAACTTTTAACACCTAAGCATGAATTCAATCAATTTCCTAAAAATCATTATGAAACCCTCTTGTGGTAACTTTGGTCGTTGGCAGCCATGGGTCGACCTTATTTTATGCGAGCATCCCTTGCCAATTTTGGTTGACCCACCAACTCCTCACATGGGTGGCCCTGCTGGGAAGGCGTCCTAGCGCGTCCAACACGTGACGCCCCCAGGGCGCTTGGGCACTTCGCCTTCGTGCGGGTGTGCCTAGGGAGTGGCCATTCGCCCTGCTGTCCAAATAAGTCAACTCGAATCATTAGCTCATAAATGACAACAAAATGTTATCATTTGTTAGAACCATGTTGCATAATCAATCAATTATAAATCAATTTTTAACACCTAAATATTAATTTAGTCAATTTTCTCAAAATCATTATGAGACCCCTAGATGGGAACTTTGTTCATGGGAAGTTATGGTCTGACCTTACTTCTTTTCTGCAGGCTCTTGCTACCAAGTCAAGCTGACCCACCAATTGATTGCACAGGTGCCCCTATTGGGTGGTTGGCCTGACGTGCCTAGCACGCGATGCCCCATGGTAGCCCTGGTGCCCTGCCTTCGTGCACGTGCACCCAAGGCATGACCGTTCACACAATTGTGCAAATCAGTGAACACAAATAATTATCACATCAATGACATATAATATATCATTTTCTAGTTTCATGCTACATAATCAATCAATTAGAAATCATATTTTATCACCTAAACATTAATTTAGTTAATTTTCTAAAAATCATTATGAGACCCCCTAGTGGGAACTCAGTTCATGGGTAGTGATGGGCCAACCTTAATAATTCACACATCTTCCTAACCATCGTGTCGCTTGATTCACTCGTCGCCCAACTCGCCCGATACAAAGATGATGATGATGGTGAAAAAGATGTTGATGAAGGATAAGGCGTTCCTGAAAGGGAAGGGTAAGGAGTTTTCTCAACCTCTAGACTATGAAGTACATTATAAGCTTGCAATTGGAAAATAGTAATAAATAATTTCATCTCCTTGGAAATTTATATATGTTATAATTTTGTCGTTTGATTTTCTAATTCTTTCTGTGAGTCGTATTTGAGTATAAAAACCCTCCCATATCATCAATGCATGTATCTACAATAACCATGTCAAAATTCAGTGCATACGAGCACAAACTGAAAAATTTCAATGTTGACCCCATTCTCATGTCATGCGAAGTCATGGGCTGATCTTAGTTCTTAATTTGTGTGGGTGCCCCTTTCCAAGTTAGGTTGACCCACTTACTCGTCACTGGGGCGACCATGCAGGGCGGGCATCTTGGTGTTCCCAGCAAGAGATGCCCACACCTTCATGCGAGTATGCCCTCACATTCGCCTTGCTATGAAAATCCGTGAACACAAACCATTAACTCATAAATGAGAACATAATATTGTCATTTGTTAGTTCCATGTTGGACAATAAATCAATTATACACCGAATTTTAACACCTAAACATTAATTTAGTCAGTTTTCTAAAAATCATTATGAGAGCCCCTTTTGGTAACACTGTTCATTGGTAGTCATGGGTAGAACTTACTTATTTTGTGTGGGTGCCCCTTGCCAAATTTGGCCAACCCACCAACTCATTGCATAGGAACCTTGATGTGCCCATCACGCAATGCCCCATGAGCACTCGACTGCCTCGCCTTCGTGCATGAATGCCTAGGGTATGGGCGTTCACCCCACTATGAAAATAAATAAACACAATTCATTAGCTCATCAATGACAGCCAAGTATTATCATTTGTTAGTACATGGATGTTGCATAATCAATCAAGTATAAACTAGATTTTAACACCTAAACATTAATTTAGTCAATTTTCTAAAAATCATTATGAGACACCCTAGTAGGAACTCAGTTAATGGGAAATCATGGGCCAACCTTACTTCGCATGTTTTTCCGACTGCCATTTCGCCTGTTTCACCCATCACCCAACTCACCCGGTACGTCTTCTTAACGAACCAAAGTCAAAATTGGAAATGATGGTATAAATGTAAATGAACATCTCTTTGTTTCAACAATAATATATTCTCTACTAAACAAGGCCAACCATGTGAAGGTGGAAGCTCATATGTCCCCTCCACCCCCCTCACATCACTCTCAATTCCCCAACAACCAATCTATCTACTATAATATATTTGAAATAAACACAATAACATTCAAACATGCAAACTAGGAAATTAAAAATTTAAGGTGAACAAAAGAGAACAAACCAAGTAAAAACATATAAATACATACCTCGTAATTTTCAACATTTTTGATATCATTAATCTTCTTCCTCATCCAACTCATCATTTGTATCATACAATTTATAGTTCATGTACAAATGATTTTCCATATCAACATCATCATCATCGTCTATTATTGGATTAGGGGGTCTTGACCCAGGTTTAGAGTTCGCTGTGCCAACCAATAAAACCCTACACTATTGGCCCTTTTGGCAACAACCCACGTAGCATAGGTTGCAGTCTCACCTGAAGTAGTATGGGGGAATGCAAGAACCAAGTTTCTGCATCCAGAGACTAGTGTGATGACTTTCAGTGCCTCATGTATGCCTTCGCGCATATCGATAACCTCTTAGGGCATGTTACTACAACTCTATTAAAGAAGCCTTTAGACCTTCATGAAGGTCTATGATCAGTCCTTTGTTGAGATTGCAACAAGATGATGGAGCTTAGTGAAAAGAGTCGCCTTCACTAAGTGGGCCCGCAGGCTATTTTTGGCGCAAGTCTATTTTTAGACTATGTCTATTTTTAGACATATGGATCATGTCTATGGATTGCAGGTTGCTGTTTATGGATGATTGATCAAGTTGGGAAAAATAGATGGACTTCTATTTTTAGATCACAGCGGAGTGACTGCTCAGTCTAAATATAGAACAGTCAAATATTATTAGCTCATAATAATATTTAGACTATAAACTTTGTCTTATTCTCTTGGAGCACTTCAGGATGAGCTACGGATGTGGTACATGCAGATCCCAGAAGGAAATACGTGGTTACCTATGGGATGACTAATATTTGCATGCAGGACTTCAGTTAGAACTCAAGTGAGTTGAGTTTAGTGGACTGGAGGTGCAGTTGATGGAGTTGTGTTCAGTTTAGCTTTGTTAAACTGGTTGTATTTAGTCTAACTGGAAAATAGACTAGAGATGAGTTGGGTGAATTAGTTATTAATTAATTCACAAGTTATTAACTCATAATGCAACCATAGAATACATCAGTTAACTCAGTTGCATGTCAGTGCATGTTCAGTTCAGCAGGGACAGGTGTTAGAGAATCAGATTGCTATCAATTGTGACTATAGTTGTGCATTAGATCTTGCACAATCAAGGGATTGAGTATGCCAATGAGTTTGC
>APFE030119317.1:83007-110874 GCA_000404065.3 Pinus taeda | reverse complement strand
AAGTGTGGTATAGCACGGAAAAAGACTACTCCATATACACCTCAACAAAATGGAGTTGCAGAAAGAATGAACAAGACGTTGATGGAAAGGACAAGAAGCATGCTCAGTGGTGCCGGGTTAGGATAGGAAATCTAGGCAGAGGCGGTGGATACTGCATGTTACCTGGTCACCATGTCACCTTCATCAGCGTTGGAGGATAAAACTATGTAAACTTTGAAACGGGAACTATAAACTCAAAATGGGAACTCTCGCCAAAAAACCCCGAAAAAACATCAAAAACAGTGCTAAAAATGAAAAGTGTGTATACTGGAACGATGATTTTATTTTTTAGGGGTCAATTTTGCACATGTTTTAAAAATGACAATGTCTATGAAATTTACTACGAAATTTTCATGCAAAATATAGCTTCAAAACGAAAGTGATGATACTAGAACAATGAATTTTTTTTTTTTAGGGTCATTTTTCAAACTTTTTAAAAAATGTTAGTAAAACCAAATTTTTATGTGCCAAACAAAGTTGTTTATGAGGAAAAAAACACATTGATGTTTCTGGTAGAATATCATTTTTCTTTCCTAAGTATAAATTCAACATGTTTTCAACCATAACATGTTAGATACAAAAGAAATTGAATTTTTTTCAACTATAAAATTAAAAAACCATGACATTATGAACGAATTACATCACTAAATGAATTCAAAAGTCATTATTTGTATATTGAATAAAACATACATTATATCTCTAATTTAATATTGCATTGTAGATATTTTAAACAATAAAAATTATCATAACTAAGACATATAATCCAACAATATAAAAATGCCTCATAACTTCTCATTTAACACCATATGGAAATCATTAATTTTATTTCAAGATACGACGCATACATCAGTTATATAAAATGTCTTAAACAATTATTCAAAATCACGTATATTTTCTTGCACACCATCAGAATTCACATCTTCAGATGAGTGATTGGATGCTGACAAAGATGTTCCATATTCTTCTCTTTCATCAACTAGTGCCCCATCTGAGTCCACATGCATGCCCAACACTTCAGGTTTCAAAATTCTTCTAGATCTACGACTAGTTTCAGCAGACTCCCATCTCAACATTGCTCCTTCTGGTAACAAACTTTTCAGAATCTCTATCGTCTTGAAGTGAAGAGTTCCTCTCTTTGTTAAATTGAAATCATAAAAAATTATGTCAACATCCTCCAATTTTAATATGTCTGTGCGGCGGCAATTTATATTTGTACCCTTTCTTTTTCTCTTTCTACCATTTTTTTTGTCAACTACCATCTCTGGATTATACACACCATTGAATGGGTGTGTATTTGTGGCATACCAATGTACTTCAACACTTGTAACATCCTCATTTTCTGCAAAGACCTTTATAACTTTAGCAACCCAGAATGGATAGCCATTGGGATCTTCATCTGCTAGCACTGCAATCATGCAACCCTCCTTAATATCATGTATTGAACCCCTATAAAGGTCTTCCATGGCTTCATGTTGTGCACAAGATCTTCTGGAACCAATATACATCTCTCTTTCCTCTGCGTGTGAAGAATTAATAATACCTTGAGATTGTTGTTGTTCAACAATGTTTATTTCCTCATGTTAATTTGACACATTTTGTGGCCAAATAAATGGATTTTTCAAAGGTATATCTTCATTTGTTGTTGTTGAAATGATATCACTTTGATTATTGAAAAATGACTCCCACCAACCTAAATCAACAATGTCAAAGTACTCATATATATATCTAATACATTTTTAATTTCTTCTAGGCAATCAGAATAATTTATATCTCTATTATGTCTGCATGCATTATGAACTTCACCAACTGATTGTAATAACAATATTTTTGATGCAAATATTGGATGATCTGGAATGAACTTCAAAAATTCCAAACCTGATGACAGTGCCCATTCTGCAGTAGTTGAATACTTCTTGCCCCATATTAGTGTTTTCCCATCAATTTTTTTGATACGAAATTGATGTTGGAAGCTAATGTCATTAAGTTTTTCAATGCATTTCCCCTCACCATATGATCCCGGAATAAACCTTCGCATGTCAACAATTTCTTCCAACACATCAAAAGTAGGCTTTGGCATGTATGATTTCTTAATACATTCAATTAATGATGGCAAGCTCCCAACTTTCTTCCTCCTCAATGTGGCCGAAAAGCGACTGAACATCTAATAAATATGTTGATGAGTGTGCCCAAAAAGAAAGAAACCAACCTTGACCTTCTGAAAAATTCTCAATTCAACAAGCATGTTTAGATATCGAAAAACAACTTGATTTTTTTTTTCACGGCAAGTGTTGTCCAATTGTAGATACAAAACTTCAGGAAGATTACCGGAACAATGAGAAAGCACATCATGAATTATGGTTATGGTCAGATTTGCATCATTATGAATATTTGGAGCTGTGAAGTACACCCTTGGCAACATTTTCGCAGTGAAGACCATACAATCGACCGGAGATACTGAATAAAATTTTCCTCTTGTAAATTTTTGGGTGTGCGAGCAAAATGTGGTAAAAGTGTTTTCTTCTAGTCCATACTATCAATTATAAAACCCCAAATATTTATTCAGATTACCATAACACTTCTTTCGATGCTTGTACAACTTTTTCCTTTCATTTTTTTGTTGTTCACGATGCTCCTGAAGTTCTTTGACAATTGAATCTACATAACATAAAAGAAAGGCATTAAGAAATATGTTTTCAAAGTTGATGACTATACAATTTTAAAAGTTAAAGTTATGAATGCTTACCTCTTTCTGACCCTTCACATTTGTCCCTTTTTGATTTAAGAGAAGCACATGTACTATAAATCCCCATCCTTGTTTTCTTAGGAATACGGACATTGTTGAACTCTTTCTTCCATACCTTCACAAAATATTGATATGTAATAAACCGGCCATGTCCCTCAGTACCTTCTGCATATTCTTTGTATAAGTTGTAGATTTATCGTCTTGAAAAATTATCTAGAATATGTATTGTCTCTCTATTTGGCATACACTCTTCATGCTTTGAAAATAAATCTTTCATCCATGACATTGCAGTATTTTATAATGGCCCAAACTGTCTTTTATGAGGTACCTCTGAATAAAATGTGGGATCCTTTTCCAAATTTTCTTGAATTCTCGAGAGACAAAAATTCCCAATCGAATGGAACATTTTGAAAGCCTTTGTACAAATAAATAAAGTCCTAAGATGATAATCAGAACCTGACAATGTAGATTGCATGCACCCAACTAAATATGAATTTTGCATGCTTTTATTCATTGACAAATATCTCTTCCTGCTCTCTAATGCAAATTTGAAATCCATAGGTTTCAAGCAATCTTTTTGGCAACATTCAATTGAAATGAGAGTGCTGAAAGAACTTCTTCTCATGAGATATTCTTCTCTACCCCTTGTATAACTAGAAAATCTTGCATTGATACGAAAAGGTCTGCTCCTACTCCTCGATACAATATTTCTTGGCAACATCTCCATCAATGGATCATCAATTGTATAAAGATTCTGATCATCGTTAAGAGGAATGTTATCCACACTATGATCAACTGTGCTTTTCAAATACTGACTTGGAGGATATTCTTCATGTTCCTCTCCTTCAGTGCTACTATCATAGTCCATAGAATTCTGACTGAACGGAATATTTGACTCGATGTTTATTGGATATTCTTCCTCATGTGCATTGTCAGTGCTGCTCTCATAGTCCATAGAATTAGGACTACGTCGAAAATGTGATTGTTTACTTACTGAAAATGCTACATCCCGTCCTTTGTCACTGCTACATTTATACTCATTAGAATTAGGACAAAGCGCATCATCCTATCCTTCATCACTTCTGCTCTCATAGTCGTTAGAATTAGGACTAAGAGAACACTGTGACACACCATTCTTTTGAAATTCATCATCATGCTTTTCATCACTGCTGCTCTCATAGTCATTAGAATTAGGACTAAGAGGACTGTGACACTCCATTCTTTTGAAATTCATCATCACGCTCTTCATCACTATTGCTCTCATAGTTCTTAGAATTAGGACTAAGTGGACACCGTGACACTCCATTCTTTTGAAATTCATCATCCCGCTCTTCATCACTACTGCTCTCATAGTCCTTAGAATTAGGACTAAGTGGACACCGTAACACTCCATACTTTTGAAATTCATCATCATGTTGTTCATCATTGCTTCTCTCATAGTCTTTAGAATTAGTACTAGGTGGACACAATGACACTCCATTCTTTCGAAATTCGTTATCACGCTCTTCATCACTACTGCTCTCATAGTCCTTAGAATTAGGACTAAGTGGACACCATGACACTCCATTCTTTTGAAATTCATCATCATGCTCTTTAGCACTGCTATTCTCATAGTCCTTAGAATTAGGGCTAAGTGGACACCATGACACTCCATTCTTTTTAACTTCACCATCATGCTCTTCATCACTGTTGCTCTCGTAGTCCTTAGAATTACGACTAAGTGGACACCGTGACACTCCATTCTTTTGAAATTTGTCATCATGCTCTTCATCGCTGCTGCTTTCATAGTCCTTAGAATTAGGACTAAGTGGAATCTATGACTCTTTCTTTATTTGAAATTCTCCATCCCCTTTTTCATCAGTGTTGCTCTCATAGTCCTTAGGATCAGGACTAAGTGGAAGAATTGATTTTCTATTCATAGCAGAAGAATTCACGCTATATTCATCAATATGAATAGAGTTGTTACGTGATGAAGATGTTGATGCTATAAAAATTGAAACTTCACTATCAGGACAATCCATCCCTTTCAAATAGAAGATGTTGAATGATACAAATGGAGAGTCTCCTAAATATATTATATAGCTTAGAGAATAAAATCTTTCCTCTAAAATGTTTGTTAGATTTATTTCGCTTCATTATTTTATTCTACAATTTATTGAAAAATGTAAACTAATTTTTTTTATGAAATAAATCATTAAAATTAAAATTGTAAATGAAAACTTCTACCTGAATTATTTTAATAGTTAAAGTATATAATATTACTAAACAATTGAATGTTTTGTTTAATTTTATAATACATTCTAAAACAAATTAATCCCACATTAATCTCGTTGTAAAAGAATTCCATAATATTCCTTTTATCATACTTTCCTTCGTCACCATAAAAAAATTAACATATTAAATTCTTTTTAAGACAAATTAATTCCACATTAACCATACAATAAAACATCTCCGTAATTTCACCTATATAATAAATTCCATTATCACTATTACTCAAATCACATCAAGGTTTTCTGAGGTTCATTGAAAGACTTGGAGTGAATTTGTGGAGTAGCTACATCGTTATCAACAACATATTCAACAGAGAATTCTCACAATTGAAAGGTTAGTTAAATTTCTTTCCTTGAAAATTTTAATATTGAATTAATGAAGTATAATTTTATTTTTCTTAAATTAAAACTTTTTGCAAGCCAAATTAACCAATACACCCATTGTGAGCATGGTCGGCCTGGTAAAGTTAACCATGGCCAAATAGGCATGTAGGTTAGGGGTGATGAGCATGGCTGGCCCTCCCGACCGTGTGGTGGCAAGGCAATTCTTGGAATTTCAAGCCACCCTGCGGGTGGGCGGGCCTCCTGGGTGGCGCAGGGGGAGGCTATGGTAGCCCCCCCATGCTACCCCGGTGGCCACCCCGCACGTGGGGTGGTGGGAGATTATCGGAATTGCAATCACCCACCACCCCGTGGGCAGGTGGGCCGCCAGGGTATTGCGGGGTGGGGTTGCGGGGTATTGCGGGGTGGGGTTGCCACAATCACACACCGCACCACCCCAACGGCCCACCCGCTCGTGGGATGGTGGGAAATTCTTGGAATCGCCCACTACGCCGTGGGTAGGCGGGTCACCGGGGTGGACGGTGTGCGGGCTGCCACAGCCCACCACTTTCACCACCCCAGCGGCCCGCTCGCCCGCAGCGTGTGTAGGCGGATTTCTCGAAGCTGCCGAGGGTGGTGCCGGGTGGGCTGTGGAAGCCCAGCCCGCAGCCACCTGTGGAGCGGGCCACCAGGTGGTAATGTGCGGGCGGATGTGGCAGCCCCCCCCCGTGGTTGGCCATCCCCGTCGGCCCACCCGCCTACGAGGTGGCGAGCGATTCCTGGAATTGCCAACCACCTCGCGAGTGGGCGAGACACCATGGTGGTCCAGGGGGGTTTCTACCATTTCTCCCCATATTGATCTCCTTTTAAAAATTCTGTCTACCCCTCAAGGGGGAGGCTGAGGGGTAGATTGAAGATGAAGAAGGAGATCAATGTGGAGAGCAATGGTAGAAGTTGTTGCTGCAGTCCCCCTCGTGCCACCCCGCCCAACGGGCCAGTAAGGTGGTGCAGGGGGGAGGCTGTGGTAGCCCCCCCACACCACCCTAGCGGCCAGCTCGTGGGCAGGCGGGCCACCGAGGTGGCATGGGGGGAGGCTATGACAACACCTTCTACCATTTCTCGCCACATTGATCTCCTTCTTCATCTTCAATCTACCCCTCAGCCCTGAGCTGTAGATTGAAGACGAAGAAGGAGATCAATGTGGTGAGAAATGGTGGAAGTTGTTTCCACGACCTCCCTCCATCCCACCCCGATGGCCCACCCACCCATAGGGTGGCAGGCTGTCAAGGTGGCGCGAGGCGGGGGATGCCACAACCTCTTCCTCGTGCCACCCCAGTGGCCTGCTCGCCCGTGGGGTGGTAGGCGATTTCGAGAATCGCCCGCCACCCCGCGGGCAGGCGGGTTGCAGGAGGGCAAGCGCAGCCCCATTTGTGCCACCCGGCGACTCGTGCGGGGGGGTGTTGCGACAGGGCGATATATTAATACTAAGAAAATTTAATTTTCTTAGTATTAATATTTTTTTAATTTCAGTGATCTGATTATACAAATTAAAAATTTATGATATATTTTCATTGTTAATTTAAGTTAATATGTTTTCGTTATTTACTGATTTATGCGTTTCTTTTTTTAGGAAAATGGCATCAAAGAAGATTTCTGTGAATATTTCTTGACCAAAGACTCTTAAAGGTGGATCTTCAAAAAACACTGGTGAACGAACTCCACCTCAGCTCATGGCTATAAATCTTTGAAGTGCCTCAAATGATAAGAAGATGATTTCATACTGGAAGAATTCAAAAGAAGTGAAATTTCCATCAAGAATCTGGTATGTGAAAGAAAGAAGCCAAAATGTGAATATATATATCTATATATTGATATACCAAATGATAATGGAATTTATGACGTGATGGGAAGAGTCATAGATATGTGTTCAGTACCAGAGAGTGAAGTTGTTTACATACTTACAAAACCGCCCAAGTCACATGAAAGGATTAAATAATGGCTATCATATTCATTGTATGACATGAGAGAGGCATCTACAAACTTGTGTAAACAAATTGTAAATGAGATGAAACAAAATATCGTAAGTATTGTTATTTATATTTGTATTTTGCGTTCTTGTAACTGTCTCACTATATTCTTTTAACTTTATTTTTATTAACATATGATATTTTGTTTGGCAGAATTTTGTTGAGAGTTGTTCAATTAGTTTGGGAGGCATTCATTTCAAAGAGCATCATATTATGAAACTTTTCAGTAGTTTCTACTCAGTGTCAAAAGAAGATATGGAAAACAAGAAAAATGTAGTAATTGATGATGCTACAAAACTACATTCAAGGGATCAGAAAAAAAGGCCTCTAGTGGATAAATCTAGCAAGGGTAGAGAAGCTACTTTTGAATATGATGAAGTTGAAACTGACAGTGAAGCATATGTTGCCATTACTGAAGATGACATTGGAACTAAGAAGAGCCGTAAAAGACCAAAAGTAACAATGCCCAAGAATAAATCTGTTATAGTTAATGATGAGAATGTTATGAAGAAGAAAAGTAAAGTTGAGGATTTTGAAGTAGTTACTACCAGCAGTCAAGAACCTAGTGAAACTTCAAAAGAAAGCAGAGAAATCATTACACCAGGAGCTGATTTAGAGGATGGCATTATCAAAACAAAACAAAATTCCATTCGACAGAATTTGACAAAGAGAAACTTAATTGAGGGTGGTCGTACATTTCAACTTAATGTCAGACAAAACTATATAAGGCAAGTGAAGGACAATGTCAATATCAAGTCAGAAACCCACATCATCTGCATGTTCACAACCTGAAGACATTAATGAGGTAAAATCCATATGCTCATGTGGTTAGATGTGTGCTTCTTGTTGATCCAATTCAAGTTCCCAACAAAGAAGCATGTGATAAGTCAAAATGTTTTGAATACAATTATTATGTGCTTGGGGGGAACCATTCTGTAGAAGCTCAAAGACAATTAATGGAGGAATGTCCTAATAACCCATGTTTTGAAACAATGAAATGTATCATTTATGCTGGTTTATCAAATACAAAAGCAAAGTTAGTGGCATGGGATCGTAACTCAGATAATGAGTATAGGATGTCTATGAATTTCATCCAAAGGGTTAGATTTATTCATAGTGAATTTGAAGAAAAATGTGGTGGGGATAGGATAAATGTTACTGTAGATTTACGAAAGGAATATTGTATGGAAATAGGCTATCCAATTGAAGAGAAAATCAATTCAAAAGGTGGAAAAGGCGGAAAATTTAGTGATTTATTAAGAGGAGATGATAACATTTTCCATTTGGCATTTATAACTGGAGATGTATGTGAGTTGATTAATGAGATTTTTAGCATGTGGGAAAACATTGACATTAAAAACCAGAAGGTCAAAAAGTCTAAGCCATTGATATGTAGCCGCAGCAAATCAGGTCCTGAAATGAAGTAGCTTCCAGAAGATATGAGAATCACACCTTGGAGAGAAATGCAAGGAGTGAGATGAAAAATTTGTCAAAACAATATTATCTCGTGTGAGGTCAGGGGAATTATCATTGGAGGAAATGCCTGAGGAATTTCAAAAGTAAGTTTGTTGAATTTATTTTATTTATTTCTAGATTATAATTTTTTTTAAATAAAAAATATTGTTCTTGGTAGTATTTGTTATACATATCATTATTTTAACTTTTTGTTAATTTATCTATGCAGTCACAAAGTTTACATGAAAATTCAAGAACAAATGGTTAAATTGTTCAATGAAGATAGTTGGGATGATGTTGTACGCAACTATCCAGATTCAAGTTCTACATCAACATTAAAAGTTTTTTATCTTGCATTTAGAAAGGTATCTTGATTTATAAATTCATTTTTATTCATTTGTGTACTATTTTTAATTTATAACTTACACATATATTTGTTTATTTTATAAAAAAAGAAGAAGGATGATAACGGAGAACTAGATAGTTTTAGAACCTTTATTAGAAAAATAAAGATCGAAAGACTGAAGAAGCAACGTATTAATAATTTTGAACTTGATCCAACTCTTATTAATTTCATTTGGAATGGGCTAGACACTATTCAATATCAAGTAATACAAGGCAACTATGAAGGCATTGCTAAACTCATACCTAAAAGGGATTATGCCCTAGTTATTGAAGATATTCCCCATGGTTTCAATATTCCAAACATTGACTATGATAGTGACCTTTATACTTATCAAGCTCTTAGTAAAGTGTTTGCAGTATTTCTGCAAGTGACGTCATCACCATTATGGAGATTTGTGACATTTCATTCAGACACAGAATTGGTAATGGTATTGTCAAGCTTCAAGGGGGCAAAAATTCAAAGATGCAGCTTACATGGTAAGACGTTTAAAATGTATATTTGATTAATGTTGAAAAATTCATTTATCTACAAGTTAATTGAACTTTTACTATTTCATGTTACAGGCAAAAGTCAATTCTTCTTAACCATGAAGATCAACTAATTATAAATGATTGTGAGTTCATTCATATTGATAGTTGGGCAAACGATGATAGCTATATGTCTATGACTTTTAATCAGGTAGATGGAAAGAGTCATAGCCAAATACTGACTTATGATTATGTTGTGAGAAAACTAACAAATGAAGACAAAGAAGGAAAAGGAAAGATAGTTAACATTTATCAAAAACCACAATTATTGATTAACTATCTTATAGACATATGTTCAGATGAAGGAGATTGGGTTCTAGATTTATTTTCTTGCTGAGGTAAGTTTTATTATATGGAATTGAATTTCAATATGTTATTTTTTAATTAATATGTCATTTTACTAATTTACTTCATTATTTCTTTTGTGCTTGATAATTAGGTACAACACTAGCATGTTGCCTTCAAAAAGGAAGAAATTGCATTGCAATTGAAAAAGATCCAATACAGTGCAATTTCACTTAGCAAAGAATTAATGCTCTTCAATTTCTTCCAGATGAAATGCAAGAAATTGGGTTTAAGAAAGGGGACTTTAGTGAATCACGTGTCGCAAAAAAGGCAAAGGAACCCCAACCACTATTACACAGAAAGTTTGGAAAGAAATACATTGGGAAATTCACAGACATCAAAGATCCATTAGAAGAGGAAAATGAGAAAAATGAAGCAGAAAATATTGTGGAAGAAGATAATGATGAAACTCTATAGGACAAAGAGTTTGGATTACGTGACATTGTTGATTAAATTTAAATTTGCTTGGAAATCAAGCTCATTTTTTGTAACTATTTAGTTATACTTGTAATGTTTTGACTTTGACATTTTATGAGAAGAATATACACTCAATTAAGGTTTTTATGCTTTCAATATTTGTATTATGTGATTTTCACATTAATTTTTAAGTTAATCATTATTTTTTGAGAAAAAAGTGATTATTTTTATTTTTTTGACATGAAATTCATAAAAAAAAAATATTATTTAACCTTTTTTAGTTAAAATTTTCGTATAAAAATTGTGATTTTGACATGTCATTTCTAGCAAAAAATTATCAAATGTGTAGTATTTTAGTTATATTTATTTTAAAAATGGTTATTTTTATGTCAATTGTTAAAAAAGATTGATTTTTAGAAACAATTATTTCATGTGGATTGAAAAATTAATTAGCGATGTATAAATAGATAGGATATTGAAAATTCAAAATATCGACTTTCTTCTTTAAATATGCAAAACAATAATAACCTCACTACAAAAAATTAAAATTAAAATTAAAACAAGAAAATATGAAGAAAAAGACCACTTAAATTATTATTAAATTTACAAAATAATTATTTACATTTCATACATTAGAAAAAAGAAAAAAAAGAAAAAAAGAAAAAAAAAAGACCTTTTAAAAAAAGGGTCTGGTGTAGAATTACCACTTTTTTAAATCAGCATAAAAAACACTACCATTCTGAAATGCAATGTAAATAAAAAAATTTATAGTGCCAAAAACTATGCTCTAAAAAAAACATGTGTGTTCTGCATCACCCCTTTTCAAAATCGGGTCACTTTTTTGCTATCTCTACAAAACGGGTAACAATATGAGTTCCCGTTTCAAAGTTTACATTGTTCTTCATAGGTAAAGAACCTCATGATGGTCTTCATTAAAGGAGCATACTTCTCAAGAAAATATCTGAAAGGCATAAGGTGAGTATGTGTGTCTCTGTATGGAGTCTTTAAGAAGGGCTTGTAGTTTTCAAGATCTAGATTCATTCCTTTGAACCAGTATTCGCCATTGTCTGGTAAACTAGTTGCTAGTGAGATGGAGGCCATTGAGAAGCTGAACTCAATTCCAACAATGGCAACAGTCACCCCTTTCACGTGTGTAGCCACCCAATTTGTCAGCTGCTTATAAAACCCTGCTTCACTTACTCTTTTGCAAAATTCCAAACAGTGAACATCTTCAAAGCATTGTTTGATGAAAGGATAGGAGTTGATCTGATTGCAATCTGATGGCTCATATCTGAGTATCCACCTCCTCTATTTTGTCTCTTTATCTTTGGTGAAGAATTAATCTCCATGATGACATAAAATCCTAGCAGCAGGAAGTGAAAATATATGTGAGGTGAGTATGAAAATGAAGTGATATATCAGGGATTTTGACAAAATGATGGGAGAGGTTTTGTGTAAGATGAAATGGTTTTGAGAAACTGATGAAAATGAGTGAGGAAGATGGTGAACAAATGTGGCTGCTAGGAAGTGAGACCAAGAAGTTTTATGATGTGATTTTGCCAAAATAACTCTAGGAATGAGCTAGAGTTTTGATTTTTTAGTGTTTAAACTTGATTTGGAGGTAGATGGACTAGTCAAGATGAATCATCATACATGTGTGCTGGTGTAGAAAGTCAATTTACATGTTTAGGAGATGAAAAATTGTGATGACCATTTCTACCCTAGCATTTCCCATGGCACTTTTGCTACAAACCCTAGCTTGAGATATTATCAACATGGAATGCAAATGGGAAAGAAAAAATGAAGGGAAAAGATGTACTTACTTGTTCCTCAGGCTTAGAAAACAATTTGACCGAGTTTGAAAGCAAGAAATTTGAATTTGAGGAAACTTTTAGGTGTTTTTCAGGAACTCTTTCCTACACGCAGTGCCAAAGCACAATGCAGTTCTCCTATGCGTAACGCCTACCTCAAAAGTGCAGCACAATGTTTCTACACGCAGTGCCTGCATTTTTTGACCAAATTCTCCTAGGGAAATGGAATTTTTGTTTTTTTAAGTGAGTGAGCTTGATGATGAAGAGTGAATGAGAGATGAATGAAAAGGTATTGAGTCATTTTGAGTTTATATAGGGGTAATTTTCTTCACATTTTCAAAAAGAGAAAAGAAGCTAGTCCTCTTTTGTGAACTGATTTCACTTTTCTGAAGGCAGCTTTTACCTTGCCTTTGAAAATGTACTTTTTTCATCTCCTGAGTGCTGGTGCTTTCTTCTCCTGAAACTTTTTTGATGTCATGAAAATGTAAATAAATCATGTTTCATTTCTTGAACTCTTTGTTTTGTCAAGTTTGAATTATTTATGACTTTTTATGGAAATAGTGGACCTTGGGGACCCTTATGACCTAATGGATGACTTAAGACCTAATGGAATGATAAAGATGACTTGACCAATTTTCATGGTATATAACAAGAAACCAACATGAGTGAAATTTTCAAACAATGACTCTATCTTGGACTAACGATGCAATGACCAAATTTGTTTTGTAAACCTAGTAAGAGAAAAATTTGATGATAAAAGCGTGAAAAGATCATGTTAAAAGATTTTATTTTTTATTTTGTATTTTATTTATTTATTTATTCTTTTTTATCTAAGTGACATGCTAGCAATATTGACACTAACATATCCAACACTCTATCCAAATACCTAAAATTCTGCTTCACTACTATCCAGTGCTCCTTCCCTAGTTTTGACATAAACCTGTCTAGTCTAGTATAGACCATTGCATACATCAGGCTACCGATTGCACTTGCACATGGAACAAGGGACATGTCCTCTTCCTCTTATTTTGTCTTGGGACACTGTTTAGCAGATAACATTACACCTACAGGAATAGGAACCTTCGCCGATTTACTATCCTGCATATTAAACCTCTGCAATATTGTCTCAACATACTTCCTCTGGTTTAACAAGAGCTTCATGTTTGTCTGATCTCTTTTAATTTCCATACCCAAAATATAGTTTGCAGCACCAAGATATTTCATGTTTAATTTAGAGGACAGATGGGTCTTCAAATGCTGAATAATTTCTTTGTCATTTCCAACCAGCAACATATCATCCACATACAAGACCAGATAAATAACATGGTCATCAACTAATTTAGAATATAGACAGTGATTTGCTTTGCTTCTGGTGAAGCCAAGTCCCTGTATAAATGTATCAAATTTCTGATACCACATCCTTGGTGACTATTTTAACCCATACAGAGACTTCTTTAACTTGCATATTAGTTCTTTCTTACCCTTCACCGCAAAGCCATTAGGTTGCTTCATGTAGATCTCATCTTCTAGATCCTCGTGAAGAAATTTTGTCTTCACATCCATATATTCTACCTCAAAATCAAAAGTAGTAGCAACAGATAAAAATTATCTAATAGAAGTTACCATGGCAATAGGAGAAAAAATATCACCAAAATATATTCTCGGCACGTGGGAATAACCTTTTGCTACCAATTGAGCTTTGTATTTCTCCACCTTTCCTCCTGCATTTGTCTTCAACTTGAACAACAATTTTCTACCAATGCTTTTCCTTCCAGCCAGCAACTCCACCAGATCCCAAGCCTCATTTTTGTGCAAAGAGGCCATTTCATCAACCATGGCCTCTTTCTAGGGTTTTCCATCCTCTGAATCTACTGCTTCCTTCACAGTTCTGGGATCATCATCAGTAATATATAAAGAAAATTTTGAATAGAAGGAAAATGGAATATACCTTTCTGGCTGCATTATTTCTTGAACCGATATTCTCACACCTAGAGTTTGTGGCTCTTCATCTTCTGATTCCTCCTCTAATATAGAATTTGATTCTTCCTCCTTAAACTCAAACTCTATCTTCTTAGGTTCCTTTGGTTGGTCTTCATGTTTAATAACATCTTTCACCTCTCTAAACACCACATCTTGGTTGTACACAACCTTCCTTGTTACTGGGTTCCAAAGCTTATAACCCTTCAAACCATCCTTATACCCAATAAAGATGCACTTTTTAGATTTACTATCCAACTTGGTTCTTTTCTCCTTTGGAACATGTACATATGCATCACATCCAAATACCTTCAGATGTAAGAGAGAGGGTTTCTTACCAGTCCATATCTCTTGTGGAGCCCTATCCTCCAATGTTGATGAAGGTGATCTGTTTACCAAGTAACATGCTTCCTCCACTGCCTCTGCCCAGAATTCATGTCCTAACCTGGCCCCACTGAGCATGCCTCTTGTCGTTTCCATCAATGTCTTGTTCATTCTTTCTGCAACTGCATTTTGCTGAGGTGTATATGGAATAGTATTCTGTCATGCTATACCATGCTTCCTACAAAATTCTTCAAATTCCTTACTGCAAAACTCACCATCGTTATCTGTCCTCAACACCTTTATCTTCTTTTTTGTCTGGTTTTCCACCAGAGCCTTAAATTCTTTAAACTTATCAAAGACTTCAGATTTATTCTTAAGGAAATATATCCATGTATTTCTTGAGAAGTAACCTAGAAATGATACATAGCACACAGACTTACCCAGTGATGGAACCTTCACAGGTCCAAACACATCATTGTGCACAAGCTTTAATATATGTTTCACCCTCTTGCCACTAGAGGGGAAAGTCACCCGATTCTGCTTCCCATATACACAATTTTTACAGAAATAAAAATGCAGAGAGCTATGACTCATACCTTCTACCATACCTTTACCATGAAGTATTTGAAGGCCCTTCTCTCCAATATGTCCAAGCTTTTGATGCCACACCATGGTCTTCTCTCCAGAGACCACTCTGGGTTTTCTGCTCCACTTTCAGGAACCACAGAGTTGTCACACACATCAACAACAATGTTACCTTGAAACTGGTACAGAGTTCCAATATGAACTCCCTACATCAATACTAGTGCTCCCCGAACCATCTTATAGGTATCCTTCTCGAACAATATTTTTACACTTGCATCATCCAACTTGCTTATGGAAATCATATTTCTAGCCAATGCAAGAATATGGAGAACACCTGGAAGTGTTCTAACCCTTCTACCTTGTAACTTCAACTTTACTTTTCGATGACCAATGATTCTAGCCTTCCTATAATCCCCTAATAAGACATCACCACCATCGTATTCCTCATACTCGCAGAACCACTCTCTATGGGGAGTGAAGTGAAAGGATGCACGTGAGCCAATCAATCACATGATATACATGTGTACTTGAAGAAGCCAAGTACACATCTCCACCTTCATCTGAGGTGGTTTTCGCCTCTGTAGAAGGAGCATCATCATATCCCTTTCATTTATCAGGACCATTAGATTTATAATCCCTTTTGTAGTGCCCTTCCTTTCCACATTTCTAGCACACCACCTTTACTGGTTTTCCTGGAGATTTAGATCTCCCTCTAGATTTAGACCTCCCACATAATGACTTATTTTTGTTTCTGTTTTGGGACCGTCCTCATATAGACAAGGCATCACCATTTTGGCTATCTGTATTTTTCCATCTCATTTTGTCTCTCAGGAAGGATGAGACTCTTTCATCAAACTGTAAGGCAGTTGCATTGCTACCTATTGCAATAACCAGACTATCCCACGAATATGGTAGACAAACAAAACAAATTGATGCACTTATCTTGATCTGAAATTTTAATATAAATAGATAATAACTGACTTAGCACAGTATTAAATGTGTTCAGATGCTCTGTCACCGAGTCTCCATCTTTCATCCTTAGGTTATATAACTTTTTCCGTAGGAACAATTTATTCACCAGAGACTTAGATTGGTACAAAGTCCCTAACTTGTCCCACAAAGCCTTCCTCGTAGCTTCCCCTAATACATTCAGCAATACTGAATCTGAGACACACAATCATATTGTGCTCTTTGCCTTCCGATCTAACTTCTTCCATTCTTCATCGGACATTACCGTTGGTTTAGTACCCGGATCTACCATGATCCAGTGATCTATATCCACCAACAAATCCTCCATATTGAGTTTCCACCACTCAAAACTCTAACCATTAAATTTCACAATCTCTATCTTTCCACTACTCGCCATCTTCTTTCACCACCAGAATCGATCTCGCAGATATTCCACTAAGTAGGGTCTACCACAGGCCTGGCGAAACCCCTAAGAAAAAAAGGCGTCCCCTTGAAGCCAAAATAGCTATAATACCAAATGTAGGTTTTAAACTTGTATAGAAATTACCTACATATGAATTCTAAAACACAGAAAATAAACAATGCGATAGCATAACACATAAAACACATATATATAGAGATTTTCCCCTAGATCCCAAAACTGAGACTACCAACTAGATTTTTCATTATGTTCCTTTCAATGTTACAATACATATTTATACATGCTGAAGCATCCAATACCATGGACTGAAAACCATCGCGTCAAAACCATGGACCGAAAACGATCACGTCTAAAACCATGTGCAAAAAATCATGCGTAAAACCATAAGTAGGTCCGCCCAACAAAATATAGGGTCCAAAAATAGAATTTTTGTGGGCACTGCCCTAGACCCCATACAATGTGGTTACCTACACCCCTCAAACCCCCTGTGACTCCCCCACGATACGTAGTCAGCGCAACGAAGGGGGGGCTCCACCCCCCTTCTAACACGCTGGTTAAATACGTGGACTAGTCATGGAAAGAATATAACACAACCCAACATTCTCCCACTTGTTGTTTTCTTTCCACAAGGTGCCATAAGAGAGCTTAGTCATTTATCAAACTCTGCAATGCCCATTGTTTCTCTACACAAAGACAACTTCTGAGAGCTCACAGATTTTCTCAATGCATCTGTAGTATTCTTCAAAGTGTCCACTTTTTCTTTTTGATTAGATTGCTTGGTTGATTAACTTTTTATAATTCCATGGGGCTACGGAGTCTAAATATTTGTAGGTTTTAACCCTATACAGAAATTACCTGCATATGAATTCTAAAACACAGAGAATAAACAATGTGAGAGCATAACACACAAAACACATATACACAGAGATTTTCTCCTGGATCCCAAAACTAGAATTACTAGCTTTATTTTTCATTATGTTTCTTTCAATATACATGCCGAACCATCCAATATCATGGACTGAAAACCATCGCATTCAAAACCATGGACCGAAAACCATCGTGTCCAAAACCATGCGTGACAAATCATGCACAAAACCATAGGTAGGACACCCCAACCTAATATAGGGTCCAAAAAAAAATATTCCTGGGGCACTGCCCCGGACCCCATAGAGTGGGGTTACTTGCACCCTTCAAACCCCCTGTGACTCCCCTCGGTACATAATCAGTGCAACGAAGGGGGGGCTTAGCCCCCCTTCTAACCGCTGGTTAACTACAAGGGCTAGTTGTGGAAAGAATATATATCACAACCCAACAAGATTAACTGGATCTGTATCAAAATTTGAAGGGATTTCATAGAGCAAGCTAGGTTGCACTAGTTGGATCTTTCAAAATTTTAAATGGATCATGAAACATAAGAAATGTAAGATTCAGTAGAAACTAAGGAGCAATGAGTAATTCCTTAATTTGACTTCAACAGAAAACGTGTAAATTACTAACCACCAGAATAGGGTGTTTTGTATAACATATCCTATTCATCACAGTTTGTGTTATGTAATTAATCCTTTCAGAAATGATAGACAAAAGATACCATGATTAAACACATGAACATAAAAAAAAAACATCACCAATTCGTACACCACATGAATCTTGTGAAGAAGCTCATATTATTGATTCTTCCAACAACTTGAAAATTACAATTCACAGAGGAAATTATATTCAACAATCAACCTCTATTTCTTGAAACTATGAATTATTTATACGAATTATAAATTAAAACATCTTGAAAAAATATCAAGACTTCTTTACAAATATCTCAAAATTTCTTACACAAATAGAACTAAAATATAGGACATTCAAAACTAATGAATCTAATTGGAACTATATGTGTGGATTGTTGGTGATAAAGAATAGAAATTCAAATTTTATAGTAACTCTTATTTGATCAGGTGGCCTCCAAGTTGCTAACTGTGTTTTAAGATTTTTCCTCCAAAAATTCTTAGAAATAGGGTCCTGTAATACGTCTTTATATCCAAAACCATAATATCTGTTATAAAATGGAGGTTTTTGTAAGGGATGATGTTGGAAACAAAAACATCTTTGAGTTTTCGAAAATTGATTTCCATATGGTCTAGAAGGACATTTGAAAACACTAACTGAAAACAAGAAAATTAAGGAAAATATACCTGAAGAGATTCATCCGAAACTCCAAAACCATAATCGTTGTTACAAAACTAAGAGTGGTTTTTTTGCATAAGGATGTTAGAAAAAAACTCCTCCTTCCCACTTTGAAAATTGATTCTCAGTTGTTTGTAAACCATGTTTGAAATTACTATGATGTATAGGGAAAGAAACATAATTTAACTAACCATGAAACATACATATGATGTGGAGGCGAGAGGTGAAATGGAGGTGGGGGATAATGTGGAGACACATGGTTGGGGTAAATATGGTTAGGTGGAAGAATAGGACTGTAGGATGAGGAGAGACATGGTGGGTGGACATTGGCATGAAGGAGAGACACGGCAGTAGCGGAGTAAAGGTTTAACAGAAGTGGAGGGTAACATAACCGGGAGGGTGGACTATGGCAGGAAAAGGTAACCAGGTTGGTAGTTTTCGGAGGGGGGTCAAAGCAGTAAGTGGGTTGTGAAGGAGGGGTCTGAAATGGTGAGGTGATGACACGTAGAGTGGGTCCAGTGAGGAGGAGAAAAACTTTTGGGACACTTCCCCAGCCAATAAAGGTAGGATGGCAAAGGGGTCCCAAAAAACCTTGTTGACCATTGATCTGGCAGAGTGACCATCAAGTGATTGGATGGTGCACAAGACTTAACCGTAACTGACAAACTCCATTTTTTGTTTTGGACCCTTATGCCATGAGTGAAAAACTTCGGTTATAACACATAATGACACTTACCTGTCTGAATTCACCCAGGGATGAGTAAGAGATCCAAGAAATATCCAAGTGGAACCAAAAACAACAAGTGGAATGACACTAATCAAAACCCCAGAGATGTCTCACACCCTCGCACACATCTATAAATGGATCCCTCATCTGAGAGATCTAGAAGCTATAATTTTGTAATTTGAAAGGAAATGCTGATAGTTTGTGGTTGAGAAAGAGCATTGTATTGTTGGTGTGATCTTGCTTTTCATGAGGTGAAGAGGGCTTTGATGCTGGGAGGATGATGCTGGATCAGATAGCTGGGTTGTAATTCTCCATTCTATTTAATAAAGTTCTTTGAGTTTTCCTCCACACAATTGTGTATTTGTGAATGTTGTTATTTGTGAATGCTATTGTATGTTCGTTGTATTTCTGATCTTGCAATTCTTATGATATAATAGATCAAGATGCTTTGATGGTGTTTTGTTACTGTGTTTCTACAGGTATTCTCTAAGCGGGATAAGTAGGAGAGAAGTTGCAAGCTCTGTCGAGGGGGAGAGAGATCAAGCAAGGAGTTAAGCAGAAGATCTAGTTTGGTTCCTTTGCCTCTCTCTTATCTATTATACAGAGAGGAAATCGCAAATTTCTTTGAACTATTTGTTTCTAGGGTAGCTATCAATCCGAGAGGGCTAGTCGATCGAAAAGACACTAGTTTTCTTAGAAACAAAATGGCGACTCCACTAGGCATCATAAAGATGTTGTTGTTGTTGTTGTTTATTTTATAAACTATAGACGGAGCTTGAAGTTAGCCGTATAGCCTTCGAACTTCTCTTGCTCTGCAATTGCATAGTAGTTGAACGCTGCTTCAGTCAATCTCCAGTTTAGTTTATGAATCGAACATTTGACTTACAAGCATTCTAGATGCCCTTTTGGTAGCTCAGTAACCTCCCAAGGTCATTCCTCTATACTTTTCTCTTTACTGTCCATCATATCTCAGCTTAAATTAATGAAATTAGCTGCAAATTTGAGCCAAAACCCACCTCAGTTGCGCTCCTTGGCCCATCGCACTGTTTGTCACTCTCAACCAGTATGCATCGCACCTCCCAAGCCTGAAAAGTGTGATTCACCCCTGTTTCTATGAAGCCAAGGTGCGATAATTGACTGAGCCTATTTCCCTTCTTGAAATTTGGGGTTCTTGTCCTTGTTTTCAGCTTTGTTTAGTTGATTTGTTGCTTATGAACACTGCCTCATTACTGAAGCCTACTTGCATTACATAGATCAACCTCCATTGATTGGGATTAGTAAATTTTTTGATGTATTTTTCCATCATTTATAATCCTTTGTTGAAATGTTTCTTAAATCGATCTGTCATTTTGGTACAAAGAGTGTCGTAACTACCATTTTGTGTCAAAAAGAGAGGTGTCATCGAGTCTTCCTTCTCTAAATAGTCAATTGAAATTTTTGTCATGTATTTGATTTGATTTGTTGTTATTCGAAGTGTCAAAATCATTTTCTATTCAAAATTGAAAAGTGTCGTTTAGTCTTCTTTTCTATTTTGAAAACGAAATTGTCGAAGTGTCACTTTGAGTAAAGTATTTCAAATATTTTTTTACATTTGTTTCTCTTTTTGGCATTTCTCACATTAAGGGAACAAAAAAAAACATGCACTTACATTTGCATTTAGCTTGTGTGCAAAAAATGATTTAGGAAAGTGCATTTATTGTGTGCTCTTTGCTCTTTGTTTGAAACAATCGTAATTTTCTTTCCCCAGTAGATAGGATTTTCATTGATCAAAATACACAACGATTGTTTATCGTTGTAGATTGCATTTTTAGGAATTTCAAATCAACATCACGTGGTGAACCATTGAAAGGAAAACTTTTAAACAAGATCAACTCGAAAATAAATCTCAATGAACCTAACAACGCTTTGGAACCTAACACAACACATCTAGAGGTCTATGCTATAGACGTGTTCCGACGTCATAAAAACTAGTAACTATCATTTTCATCGAAGGTTGGGTGGTTCCTCCTCTTTGATACGACAAGTGCTAGCACGGAATTGTGCTCCCCATACCGTCGAGTATATATTGGGAGACCACAATAGGCTTATATCCTTTATCCATAGGAAGTCGTGTCTGTCGCCCTATCGATCGCAATTCACTGAACACAACATTTGGGAAGATTGACTGCCATACATAAGTCCTTGGTAATTTCTCTTTAATTTATCACCAAGGGGTGTATTGCAGTTTTGTGATTGGTTTGGTAATCCCTTTGTCTAGATTTCTAGAGTAGTTACTTTCGTTCCTTTTCGACTCTTTAAAAGAAAAGGTCCATCTAAGCGCTTGTCACTTTAGGCTAATTAAAAATCGAAGGGGACAAGAGTCATCTTTAGCTTTTTCTCGACTCTTAAAAACTGAAAAAGCAAAGTTGTGTCAAAGCGTCATTAAAATTTATTTAAATCGGAATAACGTCCCTATTCCTTAGTTGATCATAGGTTGAGATAATGGAGACCACCAATCAAGGGGTCCCTTTTGAGGGGAACCCTAGTCCATTTTCTTCTTCGCGAAATATTGGTGCCCTGTATATGGCTACATTGTCCCTCTCGAGAATTACAATTGGCCTGCCAGTATGGATATTCTCAACCTTTATTGTTGAAAATATCGTGACTCCTCTGCAATCGAATTATCATCCAGTTGATACTAAAATTGACCCTTTGCCTTCTTCTTCGTTTGTTTCTCCCTCCCCTTCTTCCTCTTCGCTTAGTGAAAGTAGTGATGCTAGTAACCAGGTGGCTCAGAAGAAGAAGAAATGGAACTAGAAGAAGAAGAAGTCAACTTAGCAAGGGGACAGCCATGAAGCATCTAGTGAAAATCCACACAATAAACATTCCAAACCCAGATCTCCATGCATAATATGTAGAGGAGACCATTTTCATCGAGAATGTTTGTGCATTCCTCGGATCTTGAGAGAATGGTCCCTTCGTTCGCACCAACAGGTGTCGTCAAAATCTGGTGATCATGTTGATAGAACACCATCAACTAGTAATAGTGAAGTTCATGGACAGAAAGGAAAGGTCAAAATTCCATATAGGTTATGTGGAGGGGACCATACCCTTCCCCGTTGTCCTTTTTTCGATGAAGCCAGAAGAGTCTTACATAGCCGTCCTACTTCACCGCAGCAACTTCCATCTGGATACAGGAATCTCTACCCAAGTCCTCTACTAATTCAAAATTCGACTGACATAACTCAACCATCAGTCAAAACACCTCTAATTGAAAGTGAATCTTCTGAGTCCATACTGGACCAAAGTCAACAGGACGAGATGGAAGTCGACCCAATTTTACCTTCAGAAGATCATACCCTTCCCGAAGAGAGTGAGAACGATATCATTCAAATTCTTTTTATCACTTCAGAGTCTGATGAACTTGGGGGCAATCCACCCGTTCCTTCACAACAAGAAGAGAATCCCCTAGTTCTCGCTACTCAAGGGGTTAATTCAACTGTTTATTTGGTACCCCCTCCAAGTAGTCTAGTCACTTCCTTTGATTGGAATCGACTAGCAAGATCCTGCCTTCCTTCTAATGTACCATTCTGGATCATAGTACAAGCTTACAAAATGATCATGTCTGGCACTATCATAGATGAAGGGGCATCAGTGAGTATCCTTTCTCAACTGCTTGGAACGCACACAGAATTTTTCAAACTTTAACAAAGGGACCAGTTGACCATTAGGGATCCTTCCTAAGTTATCGATAACTTTGGGAAGGAAAACCGTTCACTTGAATGTGATGGTAGTCCCAGGACCATTAGATTATAATATACTCCTTGGACATGACTATGTTTACAACATTCAAGCTATTGTTTCAACACTATTTCGAGTGATGTGTTTCCTGCATGAAGGCAAAAATGTCACTGTTGACCAGCTTTCATTCGTCGGTTCAAGCATAGCTCCAAGTCGATCGTAATCCCTAAATAGTCCTTTTGTGTTGAGAGTATCTCTCCAGCATTTATTCCATCCACTTAATTGCCGGGAGTAGTTCAGTGAATGTAATGAAGCTTACGGAGCATGCACCCTTGTCCATTTCGTAGACGAACCCAGTTGAAAAGATGAATTTCCCTGTAAGTTAAGTGATTGGTCTGACACACCACTCACCTTTGTCTATTTGGCAGACAAATATAAGGAACTGTTTTTTCTGCTTTGTGGACGAAACAAACCTACTTAACCACAGTGATTTCCATATGGTTATTGGAAACTCTCCTTTTCACCATGTTGGGGGCATGCAAACCTTTTTCAATTTCATTTTCTAGTTTTTTAGTTTTTTAACTTCTTAGGTTAGGAGATTGGTTCGACACACCATTCACCTTAATCCATTCCGCAAACAAAGCAAAGGAAGTTTTTTGTCTATTCTATGGATGAAACCATCCTACCTAACCTTGGTAGTTCCTTAGCTTTTTATTTTTTCTAGCTTTTTGTTTTGTCTTTTCCAGTTTTGTTAGTTTTGTCGTTTCTAGCTTGCATAAAAAGAAAAACTAAAAACTGAGCATATGTTGTCGCATGGTTCAAGCTCATTAAAAAACAAAACTACCACTAAGGATATGTTATCGAATGGTTCAAGCTCATTAGAAAATAAACCTACCATTGAGCATAGTTCCCCACAGTTCAAGCTCGTTAAAAAGTGAACCTGCCTTCGGTAAATAACCTTTGTGATTCCCATGCTATCAGCCTTTTAAGCCTTGGTTGTGTTCCTGCCATCACCTCCATCCTTTTGGCTGATCATACGCTTCCACTTGATTGTTTACCCTTTTGAGGAACAGCTGCGACGAGTGGTCCTGTTAGCCAACCTCTTCACATCAACATGTTTTGAGAAGTTCCAAGCTTACCTGGAACCAGTTGCTACCGTAAACGCCAGTAGTTCCTCAAAAATGAGTCTCCTTTAAACTCTTTTCAGACTCATTAAATATGAAAAGAATGTCAAACTATTGGCCTTTCCAGATCGCTAAAGTGATTGGAAGTGCCATCCCTCCTGTATATTTTAATCTTTTTTGGACCTAAGGGATTATCTCACAAAAAAGTTTGAGTGCTTGTCTTTTTGGCTCGCTAAAGAGATCGAAAAGTCATCCCTTATGTATTATTTGATCCTTTTTCGAACTTAAGGGATTATGCTATGAGAAAGATTTATTGGAGTTCCCTTCTTGTCCCTTTTGGAACTCTCTAAACATGAAAAGGACCGAGTTGTCTTTGTCATTAAACTCATTAAAATAAGAGCGACAAACTTGTCCACCTAGACAAGAACGGGTTTCGTTGTCGCTAGACTCGCTAAAACATAGCGACAGGTTTGCCCGAAAGGTAAATTATAGAACAAGCATATGTTATCCTCCTCAAGCTTCACAAAAATAAAGTGGTACTGGTCAGCAATGACTCGGGAAAAATGGAACAAAAATTGAAGAATTTTATGGTAGCAGGTTGCTCTTGAACATGACACTTTCACTCCATCACCATGATTAAGTCGGGTTGGGTTGTTCCGTTCACTAGTCATTTCACTATTGGTCTTTCACACCATCCATCTGTTGTGGTTAATGCTACCAATCCATCTTAGTGTCATCGATATGTGTAAGAGAAGTCATTCACTTGAGAAACCACCATCCAATTAATGCCTCATCCACTGCAATACCTTCACCCTCCATTTTTCATGATCACCATTCCTGAACCTTGTGTTGTCAGATTGTTTTCACCTCCAGAAAATCATTTGCTTCGTTTCATGTCATAGACGTGGGATACATTAAGGCCCTCCTACGATGGGTCACTTCTTATCGACATCAACTCATTATCCAAGAAGTTGACTTAGAAACACCCCTTTCAGTACTTTGAAGCTTGAATGCCTCAAAGGTAATTTCCTCACTTCCGGCGATAGGTTGACATCAATGGCCTTCGACTGAAAGATTTTGCGTTGTTTTCGACATCGGATCATATATTCACACCATGTGAATTGTACTATAGTACCTTGAGGGTCATCATCATTATAAGTGATTCCTCTCACATCTGTTAACAGCTCACATTATTGGCTAGTAATCAGGCAATGTCTTTCCATGTCTGACCCTGGATCTAGTTTCATCGATCCGAGTTGTGACATATTCAAGGATGTAAATACATGAAATGTACACAGAAGCTGCACAGATGGTCATCCGAGCCAGGGATGATGAATCTACATTTGAAGAATCACCAATCTCGATATGGAGATGGCTATCTTTTCTATGTACATGAAATGAATTTATAAAGTTGAGCATGGGAATGCCTGTCTCAACTAGATCATGAAAATTAAATTATCATGATGTATTGTATTGTATCTTATACAGGTCACCTTCTAGTTTCGAAAACCTTGAATCCTCATGATAAAGCATTTCACCCGATATCAAAGATTTACGACTTCATGCTTTAGGGGGCAACTGTTATAGACATATTTGGGCACTTCAACCCCAATCTTATATGTCAATAAACTAGGGCTCTTTAACCCCTAAAAATTTTCATTCATACCCTAAAACATCATGGTCAGCTGATTACATCATTCCCCAAAAGTTCCACCTGAAAAACCATCCAGAATTGGCCAAAAACAGGACCATACTGACTGCTCCACTATCTGGGTGCGATGCATACTCACTCCTACACTAGCTATGTGTGATGCATACTGATGAGGCCTTCTATAGGGTGCCATGAATGAGGATGGACAAATGTCCAAGACAGTTTGCTAAGTGGATGCTCAGGGAATCTTCTAGAAACTTGCCTCTCTGAATTCTCCCAGGGATGAGTAAGAGATCCAAGAAATCTCCAAGTGGAACCAAAAAAAACAAGTGGTATGACACTAATCAAAACCCCAGAGATGTCTCACACCCTTGCAAACATCTATAAATGGATCCCTCATCTGAGAGATCTATAGGCTGGAATTTTGTAATTTGCAAGATATTGCTGATAGTTTGTTGTTAAGAAAGAGCATTGTATTGTTGGTGTGATCTTTCTTTTCATGAGGTGAAGAGGGCTTTGATGCTAGGAGGATGATGCTGGATCAGACAGCTCGGTTTTAATTCTCCCTGATATTTAATAAAGTTCTTTGATTTTTCCTCCTTACAATTGTCTATTTGTGAATGTTGTTATTTGTGAATGCCATTGTATTTCTGATCCTGCAATGCTTATGATATAATAGATCAATATGCTTCGACGGTGTTTTGTTACTGTGTTTTTACATGTATTCTCTAAGAGGGATAAGGAGGAGAGGAGTTGCAAGCTCTGTCAAAGGGGAGAGAGATCAAGCAAGGAGTTAAGCAGAAGATCTAGGTTGGTTCCTTTGCCTCTCCCTTATCTATTATACACAGAGGAAACTGCAAATTTCTTTGAACTATTTGTTTCTAGGGTAGCTTCCAATCCTAGAGGGCTAGTCGATCGAAAAGACACTAGTTTTCCTAGAAACAGTCGTGTAGTACCTTTGTATATCCCAAACCATAATATCTATTAGGAAACATAGAGCGGTTTTTGTAAATGATGATATTGGCAACAAAAACCCCTTTCACTTTTTGAAAATTCATTTCCATATGATTGGAAATGACATTTGGAAACACTGACTCAAAAGAAGAAAATTCAGGAAAATATACCTGCAAAGATTCATCCAAATCTCCCAAACCATAGCCGTTGTTACAAAATTGAGAGTGGTTTTTGTGCATAATTATGTTCGAAAAAAATCCTCTTTCTGATTTTGAAAATTGATTCTTATTTGTTTGTAAACCATTCTTGAAATTACTATGGTGTATAGTAACATAATTTAAGTAACCATGAAACATATATATGACGTGGAGGCTGGAGGTGAAATGGAGGTGGGGGATAATGTGGAGACACATGGTTGGAGGAAATATGGTTAGGTGGAAGAATAGGATTGTAGAATGAGGAAGGACATGGCGGGTGGACATTGGTGTGAAGGAGACATGTGGCAGTAGGGGAGTGAAGGTGGAGTGGAAGTGGAGGGTAATGTAACTAGGAGCATGGATTATGGTAGGAAAATGTAGGGAGGTTGGCATTTTTTAGAGGGGGATTGAATTTGTAAGTGGGATGTGGAGGGGGGGTCCAAAATGGAGAGGTGATGACACATAGAGTGGGTCAAGTGGGGAGGAGAACATCGTTTTAGACCACTCTCGACAAAGAAAGGTAGAATGGCAAGGGGTGCGAAAAACCCTATTGACCATTGATATGACAGAGTGATGATCAGGCAGCTAGATGGTGCATAAGACTTAACCACAAGTGAAAAACTCCTTTTTTCATTTTCGACCCTTATGACATGGGCAGAAAAATTTGGTTATAATACATAAT
>APFE030119317.1:36935-80728 GCA_000404065.3 Pinus taeda | reverse complement strand
TTTAACATACTTAGCTGGATCCGTTTCTTCAACTTGTCCTGACGATGAACCACACTAGTTGGTTCGAAATGCGTCGACAAATAAAATTTTATGTGATTTACGCTGAAGAATCTCTCATAAATTTGATATGGATCACAGAAGCCTCAATTCTACAGGATGAAATATTATTTACAACATTTCAGACATAATAATGATAAGCTATAATCAAGAAATTCTATAAACATTATAGGACCCTAACAGGTTCTAAGTCCACTATCTTCATGCAATCAATCATGTTCTGGAATCTTTCGGAGTCTCTTTCCAATTTCTAGGATCCTCCCTTCTTTTCTTCAAGTGAGAGAATCATATTGAAATCCCTACTGAGGATCCATTTTGCGAATGAATACCTCTTGTAGAGGGCTTTTAAGGACTGAATGAAATTAAGCTTCTCATCAGTTCATTGAGGGCCATAGACATCAGTACATAGGATTGGATTTGGTGAACCTACATAATGTAAAACCAAGGACATGGCATATTTGGTGTCTTCAAAAGAAACTACATGGACCATTTGTGGGTTCCATAGGGTTATGATTCCTCCTACCATATTTCTAGATTCTATATCTACAAATTCAAATTTATTCCAAAATTTTCCAATACTTACTTGCATATGAGTTGTAGAGCATTTAGTCTCTTTAATAAATAAAATGTCGAGATTCTCTTTTTTCATTTTTTTTCTTTTAGTGTTATTTACTTTTTGGGTCTATTAAAGCCTCTTATATTCCATGTTAATAATTAATCTGCAACAAGCGAGGTGGGGGTAGGAGGGGGTGGAGTTAGGGTTCTAGGGTTTCATCTTACCTGAGTTTATCAGAAGGGCTCCTAGTTCCTCGAGAGTCGCACTATTATTTTTCCCTAATCTTTTCCACTGAATTTTTTTTGGGGTTTGGGTGAATTGGGCCTTTAATTTGACATCCATTCCTTTCACATCTCCATGCGCTCATTTTGTAACCTTCATTTTCGTGTCCTCTCTGGTAAGAAACAATTATTGGACATGATAAATTTGGTCTTTGGGTGTTGCATTCATCCCTTTTCATTTTCATTGTTCTAATAGTTGGGGTAGATCTAGTCCTTCGTGCTCCACTATTTCATTCAAATATGGGTCTTATGTCCTTGCTTCACTTGGTGTCATTTCCAGGTCTTCGTCATGCTGGTGAGATGGGATTACATCTCATTCCTTTGTGAGTGTTTGAGTAGGGACCTTTATGCTTTGTTCGTTTATGGGGATACCGCACTTTGCTGGTTTTGTTTTCTCAGCTTCCTACTCAAGATGAATATCTTCTTTTCTCTTGATGTGATTCCTTTGATAGAAATTCATAGTTATTATTAGATTCCTTATTTCCACGTAAGCTTCTTTCTATTTTATTCTTCCTTACTTTCTCCTTGGTAGTAACATACATGAAACCACCCATCTCTTTCTATATCATATTTTACTCTATCTTGATATTGAGAGTGCATTATATAAATAGGTTCCTATTTTCATCTCATTGTCAAAATCTGAGCATGATGTGCTCATAATCGATACTCTAAGTCTAGATCTCATCCTGAAATTCAAGTGTGACTTCCTCTGGGAGGGCTCATGAAATATCCATTTCCACACAGATCTCGCATACGTTGTGTATTTTCCTTCCTCACCTCCCTCTACTAGTTTAAGAAAATGTACCAGTAATTTATCTATGGCTTGAAGGGTTTTCGACAACCAATAATCTATGGGTAGAAAATATAGCCTGATTCACAGTGGACAAAGGAAAAAAATTATTGTTCTAGGGTGAAATTATCCTTCTAGTATCGCATCTATAGCCATGTTGACCATAGAAAATAAGGTCATCCCTCAAAGATCCTCTCCCTATCTTCGAGGTTATAAAATACAACCATAAATAATCATTTAGAACCTAAGTGAAGGTCAACCTTCCCATTGGTCTTCCAGATATAATTAATCCATGTTTGTAGAACTTTCTCATTTGGCCAGATCACCATAATTTTTCATATAAATGCATATGTCTTCATCTAGTACCTATGAGATTTGGCCTGTAGATACGTTAATACCACATTTGGAATAATTTTTGAGTTGGATGTACATCCCCCATTTTGGCTTGACTATGCAGGCCTCAAGTCTTCCTCTGCAACTTATCCTTTTCCTGCATCAGGATTTGTGTTGTTTGACTCCATTTTTTTCGGTGTTTACTACTTGGTACCTATACCAATCCCTCCTATATTGTTAGAATATTTTATAGCCCCCCCTTGGACACCTTTCCCCATGTCAATAAACATTTTATGATAGGAGGGGACAAAGCTCACCCCTCTTGAAGTTGCCATGCTACTTTAAATATTTGTGGTTGTTAGTTTTCCCGCCTTTTTCCAACTAGTGTAGCATCTTCCAATGATGAACACACTTGGCCCATGTTAATTTTTCCTACAACTAGTCATCGCCCTCACTCAGGTTTCAATACAAGACCTAACAATTATTACTTTAAAACCTCTAATTTAAAAAACATGCAAAATATAAATTTTTAATTAACGTACTTGAGTAATTGAGTAGATACACATTTTCACGAATTTAATTACGTTTTAGCTAAAACTTCATTGAAATATATTTTACTTAATGGTTATATGTGGTCTTGGAACAAAGGATATTACTCTCCTCCTACATAGCGATGGCTTGTGGAAAGGATTGGAGGCAAATCTTATGCATTATTCATCAAATTTTAGGTAACCACGTTGTTATACAAAATTTATACCTACAAATAAGCAAATCTTCCCTAAGTGGATAGTTACACTTAGAAAAAAAGAAGTAAATATATTTAACCTTTTCCTACAATAGACAGATAAGATAAAGGAACCTACTTGTGATCCTTTGCTTCCTTTTATCTCCTTTGAGTTTTTCTCGTCCCTCCTGCTCAAACTGAATTCGCTTAATGGGTACATGCCAACATAAATAGAAGATGACAATAATCAAAGCATATGACCTATCTAATGTAAACAAGTGGAATCAACAACATTTTAACATACATTCATTATAGGTATGGACAAAAGTATTGGAAAAGGAACAAACAACTTTATTAATTAATAGAAAGAGAAGTTACATCCAATGTGGTTCGATCCTGTGTCACTCATCCAGCTTAGTCCGAACCCTCATCACACCAATAGAAATATCAATCCAGTAGCATAACATTACTTGGAAATGATTTCAAATCTCAAACCAACAATATTTCTCTATAATATCCAAGTTCCAGCCCCCTGATCACTATGACGAATGGTCAAGTTATAGGGAAATGGAAGTGGTTTTGTCATAAATGGGGCATATAATGGTTTTCCATAATTGGACAGTTATTTTCCATGGAGAAAGGGATGATAGGGTAGAGGTTTGAATGATCCATAGCCTATCCAAAAAAAGAGCCCATAGGATGAGATAAGAGTTGGGCATCCTTCTACAATGCTATAGAATTAAGGAATATTCCCAGAATCCTATGGCAATTTCGCTCATCTTCGCCCAACACAGGCTAAAGTGGGCCTATTTTCTCTGCAACATAGGTATGAATGTGCCCACCTACTATATAGAGTAGTTTCCCCTGTCTAAGGATGCGTTGGTGTCCCACAAAGGCATTTCATGAGGGTTCCAAACTAGGAAACTTTCATGGATGAAAACACTCAAGATGATGACTTGTCTAGGGCATGTAGCAACTGAATTATCGTTTGATGAGCCCTATTTGTACTAATATGATTGACGGGAGAGATGTGCCCAAATAGACATGTAACAGGTGCCCCCTAAAGAATGAATTCCTAAATGATAATGTTGAGTGATATGATTTATGATGTGATGAGGAGGATCTGAAGTATAGTGTGACTTGCATCAATTACAATACATAATATCATGATATCTTTGTATATTTCATGAATCAATGAGGGAATGCATACCCATGCTTAGTATATAAACTTTTCATTACATGTAAATAAATCAGATATTCGTCTACAGATATAGATCCATGATAAGGTGACCATCTGCGTAAATCCATCGTACAGATGATTTAGTACTGTCCTGAAAACGCAACTTGGATGGATGAAACTAGACCTAGGGTGTTCTATCTCATCTAGTCATTTGCTCAAGTACGATTCTAAAAATGTGAAAATGTTATCTGAAATCGAACATGGGAAGACATCATCTAATTACCAGCCAATGATGCAAGCTGTTAACAGACGTGAGAGAAATCACCGATAATGATAATTATTGTCAAGGTATTAAAGTACATTATGCATGGTGTGAATAGATGTTTTGATGTAGAACACCATACAAAGTCTTTCAGTCGAAGGCCTATAATTTCAACTTATCGCCGAAAGCGAGAAACTTTCCATTGATGTATGAAAGCTTCAAGGTACTGGAAGGGTGTTTCTAAGTCAACTTCCTGGATAATGTGCTGATGTCGACAATAAGCGACTTGTCGCAGAAGGGCCTTGATGTATCCCCCATCAACGACATGAAACAAGTGTAATGATTTTGAAGACAGAATGTGACTGATGACAGATTGTTCAGGAATACTAGTCATGAAAATGAAGGTTTATGAGTGTTGCAAAGGATGAAGTTTACTGAGTGACTTCTCTTGAAGATGTCGCCGACACTGAACGAATTGGAAGGATTAACCCAAATCCAAAGTGATAGATGGTGTGATAGACCATAGGTATGATAACCATCAAGAAGATAACCCAACCCAAATAGCCACAGAGGTGACGTGAAAGTGTCATGTTCAAGAGCAACCTTTTACCATAAAGTGATTTAACCCTTTTCCAATTTTCTCCAGTCATTGTTGACCAATACCTATTTTTTTTTTTTAAGAATATTGAGGAGGATAACATATGCTTGATGTATAATTTCACCCTTCAGGTGAATCTATCAATCTGTGATCTTTTAACAAGTCTAGTGAAGCTGAAACTTGGTCTTGTCATGATGGACAAGTTTGCCGCTATTTGATGCTTTAACAAGTTTAACGACAATGAGAACTTGGTCCTTTTAATATTTAGAGATTTTGAAAAGGGAAAAAAGAAAACTCCACAAGTTTTTTTGTAAATTTGTCTCTCAAGTCTGAAAAAGCATAAAATAATACAAGAGAGAACCTATTGACCATGATTGATAAATGTATTCCTTTTTCGTAATTAATCTATCTCAGTGAGGAAAAGGGTTAAACTTATGCTTAGTAGATGTCATTTCCAATCCATTTACGAGGTGAAAAGGACAAGCGCTCGAAAATATTTTCATATTTTGAGAGTCTAGAAAGAGCTTAAAGAGGACTCCAGGGGGGTTCCTTTATCGATGTTTAACATAGGTCAAGAAAGAGATAAAAGTATGCTCTGTGGTCAAATTTACATTTTACAATCATGCAAGTCGAATTCACTATGTCAGCTATAAACCAGCTCAAAGAACCACCAAATGGATTAAACATACCTGTTTCATTGATAAAAATAGGTAAAAACTATATTTTATTCATTTAATGAACATGAAATAACCACAAAACAAGAATTTACCAAGTCATCCCTACCATTTGACATTTACCATTCAGTTTTGTGCTCTTAACCAGTTTTTATCTCAAGCTTCAGCAGCTGATTGTGGGAGCTTCGGTGGATCATTATTTGTGTCGTCACGACCATGTAGGAGATCTACCTCTTTTCTTTCATTTAAGGTCATTTTTTTCAATTTAAGGCAATGTTTTAAGGGTTTTGGGGTCCCTAGGGAAAATATACCACGCCACAGGATCAACATACCCTAATGCATCGAAAATTATGCTGGATTGCAGTCAAGAAGAAGGGGAATTGCTTTGCAGCGTACTGTCTCAAGGGAAGGGGTGCGCTAGGCACAATTTAGAAATTTGTTTCGTCATCCTTACCCAAAATCTCTTCATCTTTTTGCATGAAATGGATCCTAAGTAAGACTATGGTGTGATTTGAAACTTTCACATCCTTACCCAAAACAAAATATTTTTAAGAAAACATTTTTTTGTTCAGTTTTATATTAATTCCTTATAACAATATTTAGTTTGAAAAGAGTAATAAATATTACAGTTCCTTAGTATACCAAGTGCTTCTATCATCTCATTGGACTTTTGATAGTGAAATATTTGTCATTTTTTCCCCTTTATACGAACATGTATTATATATCTTCTGTTTGGGAACCCTGCAGAGACAACAATCAACTCAGGGCTTTTTCCTTCAAGGAAATTTGAGAGTATTTTCACCCCTCAAATTTGAACCCCAGTTTCCTAGAAGACATATCTCTTATTAGGATTTTATCTTCAAGTATTTACAACTCCTATTACTAAGATTCCTTCAAGGCTATGTTACCAAGTTGCTATTATACTATTAAGAAGGGTCAATTTCCTTAAATAAATTATAAAAATTTTATGTTGAATTTTTCTAAGGGTTTCCATTTAGAAGATTACCAAAAATTTCCTCTTGTTGTATTAATAGGGTATCGAGTAATATTCCTCTGCACTTAAGCCCTTGATGACATCTTCCCTACATAGGGATCTCAATGAAATTATGTGTCTATCATATCAATATCCATGTGAATGTGGCCTTTTCTTACCATAGATAGAGATGGGTATTGATAGGGAGGTAATATACCTTTGTAGTAGTCTTCCATATTTCTTTCGATTGTGGTTAATTTATAATATATTTTTTTGAAGAGAGGGCTCCAAACTTATAATTGTTGTAGGTTTACATATGTAAGCCACATGGATAGACGTGAGAATCTGATCCAGGTGGATATTGGTGGCCACCCGCCTATTCCACCTAGACCCTCCAGTTAGTTTCACATGTTTCCTTTTTTATTTCAGCATTTATTATTTTTAGCAGTTTTTCGGGTCGTGATCTTCCTGAGCAACTTTGACCCCCTAAACAATGTTTTTTTGAGGTTTTCTACAAGCTTGTTTCCCTAGGTAGGGGCTTATTAGAGAAATTGTAGTAATCAGAGAGACCTTTCTAAAAAGGTAGCATACGCACCAAATAGAGATAATATGACCAAGTTACAATCCCGGGAAGTTGGTTGCCTAACTAGCCCCAATGGGGCCCACAAATTCTTGGCATTACATCTCCTGGCATTAGGGTTTTGTTTGTTTAGGGTTTTCTCATATTTTTCAATAATAAATAGTCCCTTGAGTCTCATTGTAACATAGTTTAGTTGGCATGTAGCCTCCACATCTCTTCTTAGAGATAATCTACCATTGCCCAAGCTATCTAATTTCCATTTTTTTTGTAAGAATAGCTCAGTAATTTTCTATTAATGAAATGAAGTGCTTTTCTGATGCATCTCTGATTAAATCTGTAATTTTTTGTGTTCCTATTTAATTTTATATCAGTGGTATTAGAGAAGTATGCTCTCTCTATGTTTTTCTTTGCATGTCCCCAATGGGGTGAGGGTACAAGGAGATAAGGCTCAATATGGTTGAACTGTTGGATGATGAGCCTCGCAAAACCTGACAAGCTCCCATGGCAAAAGAAAATAAAGATGAGGGGGTAGGAGATCCTTTCGAAATGTTGCTCAAGGAATCACTTGAGAGACAGAGGAACACGATGATAGATAACTTTTCCTAGATCCTTCGATGACTACCCATGGAAAACGCGTCTTCATCCAACAACCACTCTAGAAGCGCCACCCATTTTAAGGTACAAGCTAACTTTGATATTCCCATATTTGAGGGACTGATAGATGTAAATGCCATAGATAAATGATTAAATTTGTTGGAAGGATATTTTGTAGTTCATGACTTTTCCAATTGGGAAAGTATTACTTTTTCACTTCTTAAAGTTGCCCCACATGTCAAGGATCAGTGGGAAACCTACTCTGAACAAAAGGACGAGAGTGAACACTTGTTGTTTTCAACTATACCCACTAGGGATTCTTTCCGAGACACCATCAAGGGACAATAATACCCTATTGGTAGAAATGAAGATAAATACATAAAGTGGACATCTCTACAGTAGGGAAGGGACCAAGATGTGTCAGAGTTCACAGATATTTTCCATACCCTTCACACAAAGTTAGGTATCAAGGATACTGAGCGAAATTTCATACTCAAGTACCATGGATGTCTGCATAAGTACATTTAGGACGAGATGGAGTTCTTGGGAATTTCCTCGCTCGACACGGTGTAGCGATATGTTATCAAGATTGAACAAAATTTTAAACAGAAGAAGCAGGCCTTTGGATCTGTGAATCCAAAGCAAGGAAAAGGTGCCACCAAGTGACAGAGTAAAGGATAGAGCAAAGTCAGGGTAACCCAGGATAGCCCAACAAAGCCGGAAGAGAAGAACAACACCACGAAGACAAAGAAGGACATGAGAAAATGGTGTGAGTTCCATAAGCACTACACGCACAACACAAGTGAGTGTTGGGTCAAGCAGTCACTGGTGGCTGAGCTGAAGGCCTCCAAATCTGACATATGTTCCAAATATAAATGAGAACCTGATAAAGGGAATAAAAAAGGGAATAGGATCATTGATGTGGATCCCAATTCCACCATGGCCATCACCAAGATCTAGAATATTGAGCCTGAAGATCCAGAGGAGGGGGAACAACTCTTCCACTCATAGATGTGGGTGAATGGTTCTATGCTACAGTTCATTTTTTACATTGGGTGAATGGTTCTATGCTACAATACATCCATAGTCATACACCATTGGCTAGCTTCACCAAGGATGAGATCTTCATGTCAGCAGGCAGTGTCGCCTTCGATTCAGCATCAAGCCCTTCACGAACGAGGTACTGTGTGATGTTGCTCCTCTTGAAGTTTGTGATGTATTGTTAAGAAAACCATACTTGTGGAAGCAACATGTTGTATATGAGTCTATACCTTTCTCTGTGATTATTAATTTGACCAGTAAGTTGTATAGGATACTAGAGGTAGCCTTGCCTAGCACCATTTCTTTGGTCACTACAAAGCAATGTAGTAAGATCATTTCCCAACCCATGAAATTTGTTTTCCTTATGATTCGTCATTAGGGAAGGAAGAAGTTTGTGGCCACGGCTTCTAGGCAGGGCTCCACTGTACAACAACAACAGATGGATAAGGTCATGGAGGAGTATAGGGACATTTTTGCCTCACCTATAGGGGTACATTTGTACTGTTAGGTCCAGTAATCCATCAATCTGACCCCAGGTGTGGGATTTTCCAATGGACTAGTATATCGACGCTCTACCCTGTGTGAACCTAACTGTATTGGCACATAAGAAGGATGGGACCTGGAGATTTTGTATTGACTATTGAGCACTAAAAAAGATAACTCTCCAGAATAGGTACCAAATCTCGTGGATTGATGACCTTTTTGACCAGCTAAGGGGGGGAAAATATTTTAGCAAGTGCTTTTTGAATGGTTGGTCATGCCATTCATATTGGAGAATTCCCTTGCAACCTTCATAAGACTAATGGATGACATCTTACGATCCTTCACCAATGAATTCATGGTGGTGTATTTATATGACATCTTTATATTCATCTAGTGTTAGGAAGAGCACTTCCACCATATTCAACAGGTCCTTCAAACCCTATGACAACACAAGCTGTGTGCTAACTTTGAGAAATGCACTTTTGGCCTGACCCATGTTAAATATCTGGGGTACATCATTGATGAGCAGGGTATACATTTGGATCTAGCCAGGATACAAGTCATTCAGGATTGGCCAACCCCAACCACTCTAATAGAGCTCCGCAAATTTTTGGGTCTTGTCAATTTATACTACAGGTTCGTGTTGGGTTTCTCTCACATCACTTGGCCTTTAAGTCAAGTCACTAAGGGCAGAGTGAAAGAAAAGTTTTTATGGTCTGAAACGTAACAATAGACATTTTTCGAGTCGAAGCATCGCCTCTACTCTGCAACTCTACTCACACTACCAGACCTACAATGACCATTTGATATTGAGACAAATGCCTCCTACTATGCTATTGGTGCAATTCTTACTTAGCATGGGCATCTAGTGGGTTACCATAGTGAGACACTTTTAGACACAGTCCAAAGGTATCCCAATTATGACAAATAAATGTATTCCATTGTACATGCCTTCCGTTAATGGAAGCATTACATTATCAGGAAGGAAACTGTCATCCACACTGACCCCTGCATTTCATATAGACATAGGGGATGTTGCAAAACAATTTCCATCATAAATGGTCCACCTACCTACAACAATTTCATTTGAACATGAAGTATAAGAATGTAAGCACCAATAATTTCATTTTATGAGTTGAAGCATCGCCTCCACTTTGCACCTATACTCACATTACCAAACCTGCAATGACCATTTGAGATTGAGACAGATGCCTCTAACTATGGTATTGTTGTGGTTCTTACTCAGCATGGGCATACCACAATGAGACACTTTTAGGCATAGTCCCAAAGTATCCCACCTATGAAAAAGAAATGTATTCCATTGTACATGTCTTCCATCAATTGAAGAATTACATTACGGGGAAGGAAACAATCATCCACACATAACACTGACCCCTACAGTTCATACAGACACAGGGGAAGCTGATAAACGATCACCATCAGAAATGGTCCACCTACCTGCAACAATTTTATTTTAACATGAAGTATAAGAAGGTAAGCACCAATACTCTCATTTATTTCCTCATCCAACCATTGGCCATTGTGCTAATCACTGTTCTCGACCCCTGTGGGCAAGGCACTTCGGCATCACCGCATATTTACAAGAGTGATCCAGAATTCAACAAGACATACCAGACACTCCTTGAAGGGAAGAAAGATCCATTTTTTCACCTTCGATATGCATTGTTATGCCACCTGGGAAACATATGTGTTCGTTCAAGTAAGTGTGCCAATATGATTTGAGAGGTACACTATAGTTGGGTGGTATTGAAGCCTCGAAAATCGTTTCTACAACATGGAGGATGACCACCCGGCCCGTACCTTAAAACAACTCATTTTTTCGTTTGGAATGGTGGTTCCGACTAGTCCAACTCAGTCTAGTTACCTTCTCTCAATCTCTAATGGCTTTAAAATATGACTTTCATTCACCGATCAAGAAGAGACGTTAGATCAACCCTCTTGCTAATCGGGCAGGAAATTGATCCTTAAGCTGATTTGGGGTTTAGCCAAGCCATAACCAAAGTTTGCCTCTTTGGGAAGAGGACTTAAAAGAATATATAAATTAATCTAAATGCAAATTTATCTTAAGATGCAAGCAAAAGGAACTATATTAATCCTATCTCATTTAGGTAGATATAGATCTAACCCAATTAAGAGAAAGATATTTAAAGTATTCGGATTTAAATATGTTTGGCTTTCAATGAATATCAAGCTAATGAAGTAGTTCAATTAAATGACATTATGAATACCAAAACACATCCTATTGAGACCTCTTAACTAAAATAATCAATCAACAACACTCATGAAGAAGTTCGAAAAATGATATTGATCATTTAATCAATAACTTGAATCATTAAATAATAATATGCGGAGGACGTTCACAACATACCACTACTCAATAAATCAGTTTTATAAGACAGATTTCTCAGTAAATAGTTACTCAGAAATCAAAACTTAATCTATAAGGGTAGAGATAAATAATAACATAAAATAGAGAAAAATTATCCATACTAACAAAAGTGTGCAAATATGAAAGTAAATTGAGATATTCCCGTCATCATAAAATGAAACCAACATTTAAATAATAGTATTCGAAATACTAATTTTATTGAATCCATTCTCTAGCTTCGGTCTCCAACAATCCTTTATAGTGCCTGAGTTTCTTCTTTCGGAACCAGAGCTACAATAGTGCAAACTCTATTCATTATGATAACTCGGAATGTAAAATAAAAACCTCAATAATCTCCAAATTTGAGATTCCTCTCCTCCCACCTATAACTCTAAATATCTATTACAGAAGTGCTTTTAGAATTCCAGAGTTGTTGAGGAGAGAAGCCCTTATTACATTTTGCAATCTGTTATTTATAATATTTGCAAGGGAATTCTTAACAAGAAAGTTTGTTGAAGAAGATATTTTCTCAATCAATTTTCATTCACTCAAAATTCCATTCTTCAGTTGCTAAAGAATTCTCATTGATTGAGATCTTGTTTTCCTTAATTTTTCAGCTATTTTCTTGCAAAAACAAATCAAAGCAAAATTAAAATGGCAAATTTGGAATTAAAACAAATCTAATTGATTTCAATAAAATAATAATTGAAAATGAGATTTTAAATTTCTATTGATGCCTGTGATTATTTTGATTGGCTAGAGATATTATTGACGAACGGATCTGCATTTAGAAGAGGTTTGGGCAAGTGAAAATGCGGAGAATAAAACTCATAAAATTGATTTTGTTTAAAAATTTGTAGCTTGATCTTCTACCCATTTTTAGACCAAATAAATGATCAAATTTATTAGTAAAACCTTCTTAGAAATGTTCTCCATGATTTTATCTTTCCAATGAGCCATCCTGGGCTTCATTTGGCCAAGTAAAACTCAATCTATTAGCCTCCAAAATTGATAAGTCAAATCTGGCATAATTCTTGAAATTTTATTGCCTAGGCCCAAAAATCAAAATTTGTTAATTAAATTCTAATCTTAAATTAGATTTTAATATTTAATTATTAACTCTAACTTAATTATTAATAACTAATTAATATTATATATATATATATATATATTATATTATATATATTAATGCTCATTTTAATTGAAAATTAATTAAATTACAAAATTTAAATTAATATAAAAAATGATTTGAAATTAATAATTTGAAATATAATTAATATTCATATTAATATTATAATTCAGATCATAATTAAAATTATAATAAATATTACCAATTATAATATAATTATTATAATACAATATAATATTTATTTACAAAATTAATTGAAAAACCATTTGAATCAACCAAACCAAAATTCAAAATACTTAAACTAAAACCCACATCACATGAGTGGAGTTATATGAGAGGGTAATGGAGTAATAAGGGAGAGTTTGGAGTGATAACGATGGAGGGATAAGGAGTGGAGAATGAGGTGGAGGGTACGTGGGGTCATGGTGACGGGAGTCATAAGGTGCTAAAAAAAACTTTATATTAAAAATTTGTTACCAATCGCATAAAACCAAAAGCTGCATATCGGAATTTTGACACGTTGAATAAAAACAAAAGTTTTTATTTTGTGATATGTGATTTGCGATGTATCATAATATTGCATGTTCAATGTTAATATTTAAGAATCTTGTGATAAGACTTTGCGAGAATTTTATTTATGATAAATGCCTTTTCTTATACTTTTTTGTGATATGGGTCTCGGCCGCTATTAAATTAATGAAGATGAGTGGGGCCTGTGTGAGTTATTAATTCTACAAACTGAATTATAGCTATTTTTCATTTTTGAGAATTTGGTCTTGCCAATTTATCTTAAAAAGATCTTGAAACATGATTTCATCCGTTGTATGATTTAGCTGGGTCATTTTGTAGAACTGTTAGTGAAAAAATGAAAAATTAATAAAAGTTAACTAAAAACCAATATTTACATTGAATGACTTATTAAACTTAATTAGCTACGAAAATTGAAATTTTATAAAATTATTTACATTTTTAGTCCACGTGAGAAAATGATCAAACTTCAAAGGAGTGCCATTTACAACTGGGTTGACCAAATGAGTCAAAATAAGTATCGATGGAATGCTTGTGAAAAGTCGGAGCCAATGAAACAACCAAAACATAAATCTGACAAAAATAAAATGATAAAATGATAAAATTGTAAGATAATCTTAAATGAAAATTAAAAAAGATTCTTAACCAAAAGTTTATAGCAAGGGTCCCCATTATTTGAGTACATAAAATAAAAAAATGAGGGGGTTGTGTTTTACCACAACAATGGCGACACACGGGAGAAGAACCAGTTAACTCTGTTTTATATGAATTAGATTTTCCTCAAATTAAAGTAAAAATAATTAATTAAGAGAGAATTATTTTTGAAATGTTTGACTAGATTCATTAGTCTGAATAAAAACAAGAATCATCTAACTGTAATTTTTCTTAAAATTCCTCATAAATAAAAATATCTCATAACTCTATATCAATCTTCAATTAGTTGTAGAGATAAAGTAGGGGTCACTTTACAGCTTAGCTTTTAAAATATAATCATTTGTGATAGGTAGAGCCACTGCTGCCAACAAACATCTATAGTCTTGACAATGTTACTTTTTAATCATCAATGCTTCAGAATCCCATCTATTTAAGAATTATTGACCTAGAGAAAAATCCATTTATATATGTTTATTTTCTTTATATTTGTTTTTATTTTTAGCTCTTAAAAGCCATTGTCCTGGTTTGGAAGCCAAATAGTAGACAATGCCATTCACTGGTTATAATTGGACTGAGCAAACTGGCTCGTGATAAGACCCCTTGTCTTATAATTGTTTGCAATCATAAGCCATTACCCTGGTTTGTTTAACAGTGTTGGTAATGTCACCTTATTTTTCCCCTATGATCATGGTAAACAAGCTCATGATGAGACCTCTTATATTTTAAGTTTAAATATATTTTGGATTACACTATAGAAAAACAAGACTTTTTGGACAGGAAGAATTATTGACTCCTTAAGAGTTAAGAATGACAATTTCAAAGTTAAGGGTGTTTCGCTATAAAGTTTCTTTACTTGGTTAAAAATAAGTTTTCTTGACTGATAATAAAATTTTGAGAGATCTTAATAAAATACCAAAATTTTAAAATAATTACAATTTTGATGAAACAAGAAATTTCCCAGATTTTATGATACTTTGTCAACTTCTCTTGTTTTGTAATCTCTTCCCTAACTATGTCTACCTTTATAATAAGAAACACAATCTTTATTAGGATATTTTTAAGAGAAAACCAATAGTATACTATTAACATTATTTTTCTGCGTATGCTGACCATTGTTAGGTAACAAAAAGACCCTTCATATAAATTATGGCAGAGTCACCAAAATCAAGACTGTAAAATAAAAGGAAAAGAATTCCTAATCTGATTTGATAAAAGAAATCAAAAAACAAAAATACAAATACAAAGGTAAGGGCAGAAAGGAAAATCCATTTTTATTTTTTTTTGAAAAGATAAACTTCAACAAGAATGTTTATACCAATGCCTCAACGAAGTGAAGTAAAAGAAAATAATCATGTAATCATTCCTTCTTATGTCGAGATTCAGATAGATTTTACCTTGCAAGTTTATAAGCATTTTAGGCTTCAGATAACAGTGATGATAAAATTCAACCATAATGAAAAAATTTCTACCTGGTGTCAATCATTTTGTTTCAAAGCATCATCTTAATAATTTTCTAAAAAAGGAAATGCTTAAAGAAACAAAATAAAGGTTCAGAAAATTCCTAGTGTAGTTGTTTCGATGAAGATAATCACTGCTTCTTGAAAGAAAACCAGGAAAAGGTTATAGGGCTTCAAAATCTGATATGGTGGAGGATTAAAAGCTTTCATGAAGGTATGCAAAACATATTTTTATATTAGGAGAATTTAAAAACAAAAATGAAACTAAAGTAATGTAATGAAAATAATTGAAAGTGGGTATATGAAACTTACCATTGGAGAATTGCATTTAATATTACCTGTGAGGTATCATCTTGCCAAATGCTAGCTAACCTCTTCTTTTAAAATCAAAATCATGAAAAAGTTGAACTAACCATAATCTTATAACCCAAAATCATTATTTGTTTTATTTACACCAAAGAAAGGAGTAAACTATAAGGAGATAACACTTTATGTTTAGGGAATCGAAAGTAAAACAAATCCATCTGAAATGAGAATGAAATTATGCTTCTTGCAATGATGAATGTTTTCATATTATTATAAGTTTCATATCAATTCCATTTCAATAATTTGTCAGGGATTAAGAGCAAATCTGAGATAATGAAATTCATATGTATAGATGAGAAGGTCTTAAATTTCATATTAAATGTGGAGTGGAATATCTAAAACTGAAATATAAGAGAAATCGAAATGATCTAACGTTGTTGCAAATTTCCTATCAATTTCCTTAATACCATAGTGATTACCCAAGATTGCCTAAAAATATTTTATACAATGCAATGCATCAGTGGATGTTTCGCATCGCAAGTTTCTTCACCATACTTAAATTACAATCCGCAATTTTTTTAATTTTAATTTTTTACATTCATCGATATGGGATATAACGATTGAATGCTAATGGAAAAAGGGTATGTATCAGAGTCTATCACATTAGAAAACCTTAAGATCAGGTTTCATTTGAGTTTTCCGATGCGATATATTTGTTACAGCGAAAAACTTGTCATATGGACATATGCTATGTGAAAATATGTGATACGATGGGGCAATGGCAATATCGAAGAATCGTTATATCGGGGATAGGGGAAGAGGCACATTGCACATCACACTTCGCACAACGCACATCACACATCGCACATTCAGAATTGTGATATGTGCATATATAAAATTATGATGAAGCGATTTTGATATGGGCACATTGGGTCATTGAGAAATAGTGGGGATGCGATGGATGACATGGAAAATTGGTGGGATCGGCTTTGGATCTCAAAGGAAATCGGCGATCGGCAAATTTACTACATAATGTAACATTGTTGGTACACCTATGTGTGATGAAGAATAGACCTAATAAATTTATTATGTGAATTTAATATTGTATCAGATCCGGAACATCGAGACTTTTAAATCTATGCCCCTACCATTATTGTGATTGAACGCACATGATATTTTTAATGAAATTGTTTTAAATTTTATATCATGTTTGGAATTGTGTTAACATAGAAATATTGGCAAAGTCAACTATCAGATATGCGAAATGCAAAATGCGATATGATAATTGTGGAATTTTGCGAGAGAATGAGTGTAAAAGAACATCAAATGTATTGTATCAACAATTTTTTTATCAACAAACACCAAGAGTCGTCTTCGATGGAATATTGTGATACAGATAGTTCTGATATGGATGATATAATATTGAAAGGAAAGAATTGACGAAGATGAGCGGGAAGGGAATATCAAAAATGTATATTCATCTTAGTATCATTGATATGAAAGTCAAGTTGAAATATTCCGATAAGATTTTTGTGATAATTTCTTAAAGGCCTATTGGGTTTTTTAATGAACGAAAGAAAAAATAAAAAATGCTCAAATTCTAATGAACAATAATAAATTTTTCTTGAACCTTTTGCACATTTGAAATGGTTTTTCTACTTACTTGAAGTTTTGAAAATGAATGAAAACCCGCATATTAAATAGAACAAGAATAAGAAATAAACTAAGGAAAAGGAAAACCCAACAATAGATGAAATTAACTGATGAATGCGTACCTAGAAGAAAATTGTCTGTAAATTTTATCTCATGAATCTTCAATTTCTTCTATGGATTTCTGAAAATTCGAATTTTGCCCAGAATCATCTCATTATTTCTTCTAAACTAGAGTGTGCAATCAGCTTAAAGAAAATAAGCTATTCATGTTCAACAAATGTGAAATTCATAGAATTTACGAGAAATGTAAATGAAAATATGCTCCCCTTTGAATTGCAACAATGATTATTACCTTTGCTCATTTCGAATTAACTTAACTGAAGTTTGTGTTGTTAAGGTGGATGTTCAATAATGTCTTTATTAAATAAATATGTTGCATATTACAACATCAAATAATAAACTAAAGATCATAATAGAATAAAGAAAATGATTATTGAAGAATATCAACACAGATTCAAATGTGTGCACACAACAAATTATGAGGAAAATAACATGAACTTAATTTGTTTATAGCAAAAAGTAAGACTGATTAATAATAATCAAATTGGCATTAAGCTTGTAGGCTTAGGCAGACATATATTTTATGGGACAATGATATCAGGAAACTTTTGCATCATCGAAATTTTCAACATAACAATATAAGAAGAAAATCTTAGAAGGAAATGTCGAAATAATGAAAAGTGGCTTTGAGGTGATGTGTGCCAAGTGCATACTCAATTAAATTTTGTCAAGACATTATTCGAAATAGGCAGAGATGTAGTCATGGGTAAAGGTATTGCTACAAGAAATTTTTTATTTAAAGATGGAAAGCAAAAATCAAAAAGTTTCTAATGAGAGGAAAATATTTCTCTGAACATGTATATGATATGAGAAGTGTTGATTGCTTTCTTTATTTTTATCTATAGAATTGTTAAAAATAAATTAACTGCATAAGAAAACTAACTATATTAATTCTACTCTTATCCTAACTATATACATGAAAATAACTAGCTATAGTCATCTTTCCAATGTAACCACTCTCTCATTTTAATTCCTACGTATATGTACAATTCAGACATTTGTAATAGAAATACAAATCTACTTAAAGTAAGAAAGCTAAATATGAAAGCAGAATGTACAACTATTGTTAGCAACTTATTTAAAATCTCCTTCTTTTGAAATTCCCTTTCCAACTTGATTTCAATTGGATCATAGAAATCTGAATGGATTTCCATTAATGATTGGAAGAGGCTACAAAGAGAAGATGACATGCCAGACTATGGATATGAGCTTTTAGATTCATAGGAAAATTGTTAATGTTGTGTGTAAGTGTTAAACTATTAACAATCTTCCACGAAGGAAAACTTTCCAAATATTTTTCAAATGAGTCAATGAAAAATGGATGGAAATCTTTTAGATAGAATGGAAAATTATTGATTGAATTATATTGTTGGTCATATTGAAAAAATACACTCTCTTGTTGATACTTCCTTTGAGAAGATAGATTCTTTTGATAAAAAATTAGCATTGATTAAAATTGGAAGATTGATAGCTTTTGATGTTCATGATTATAATATGAGACTTCAATTTCCCAATAGGGCAATGTATCAATTGAGTGTTTGATAGTGCAATGTTCAATATGCCAACATAAAGTATCAACAATTTGAAAAATAAAATCAGAAGTCAAATATGTTTTTAAACAAAATAAGTGAGGAAAACACAAATAAAACAAAATCACTATTGGCACAACTAATGTTACAACATAATTGGGGTTGTTTTGAAAGAAATTCTTCTTCACAAGATTTGACCAAAATAATGGAATTTGAATGATTTCCAATTCCAACTCGTGAATTAGAAAGAGAATTATGACCATGAATAGGAATGAGAGCCTGATCATGATATGAATCATAAATTGGAATGATTTTTTGGATGTCAAAATCATGAAGATAATTTGTTGCTGGAGAATGAGGATTAGTTGGAATAATTTTTGAATTAAAGCGTTCTTCATCCTCATATGTGTTTTGAATTTTCTCATGAGGATTGACTTGAGAAGAATACAAATCAACATCTTCATTGTCAGAGTAATTATCATAAATGACTTCATCATATTTATTAGAATTCCCTTCAATCTCATCCAATGTATCAAAACAAGAAGGAATATAAAGTACATGTTTATTAATTCCAAAAGAATGAACAATTATTGTTTCTCTATCTTGATAAAAGCTAATTGCAATTTCATTTAGATCAGCCTCTGTATTTTCTGAAATATCATTAATACCAAGAGGGGAAAAGTTACCATCAGTAAAAATATCAAGATAAAGGGAAAAATGAGAATAAAAAATAATGAAGTTAAAAGTTTCTTTGTTTGAGAACTCTTGTGCATTTTGTTCATTATAAATTTAAGATTCTAGATCATTCCTTTGTGTACTCATGCTTTCTTGAAGAAGGTTGCTTTGCTTATTTGATTTTGGCATTTTCTCGTCATTAAAGAATTCAGAAATTTGTATAGCAGTTTGTGTGTTATTGGTTACTTTCGTTGTTGCTTGTACTTGTTGATTTGCAATCTAATTTTCTGAATTCAATGCTAAGTAATTTTCAAATTTTGAAGACAGCTCTTTCTCTAAAATTGTTGTTGTTGTCTTCTTGCATTTGGATAGAAATATTTTCCAAAATTTGTGAGACCACTTCGTCATAATTTATTTGCACATCCATATTGGAATTCTCATTTATGTTGGGAGGGGATGGAACAAAGATTGAACTAATTTCATATGGTTTATGAATTGGAGGAAGAGAGCAAATACGTTCAAACCAATCTAATGATTCATCTTCTCGAGGTTTATCTTCGACTTTAAATTTTAAAAAATTCAAACGAAATCGAATATTAAAATCAATAACAAAAACATTTTCAAACTTTCGTAGATATTCAATTCCATCACATACATGTTCATAATCATAGCCGTCAAATTTACAAATGAAAATTGTAATAAATTGATCCCAGCTGTGAATTGAGGTAATTAGAAGAGTTTGACACCAATTTTTGGATTTTTCTGTGAATGTCAGAGTAAAAATTCTGCATAAAATGCCTTCATCAATTTCTTAAAAGTAGAATTAAAAAAAAAATTGGATAAATTGAAAGACATTATTAAAAACAGAATAATTTTTGTTACAATTAAAATTCACCTAAGGAAAGAGTCTTACCACTTCGGGTGGAGTATTGGAAGATGCAGGTCCATGGATACAACTCCAAATTGGAAGTTTAATAAGAGTCATTGTGATAAATAATAATATGTTAGACTACAAAGACTCCACTTAGACAGCAAGTTTCAGACCTTCCTTCTAGTGCCAAAATGTTGAAGCATCGAAATTCAATGCTACAACCTGCGGAATGACTACCCGGTCTGGACCTTAAAGCAACTACTTTTCCATTTGGAATGGTGGTTTCGACTAGTTCAATTAGGTCCAATTACCTTCTCTCAATCTCCAATGGCTTTAAAATATGACTTTCATTCACCAATGGAGAAGAGAAATCATATCAACCCTCTTAATGATTAGGCAAGAAATTCATCCTTAAGTTGATTTGTGGTTCAACCAAGCAACAACTAAATTTTGCCTCTTTGGAAAGAGGACTTAAAAGAATATATAAATTAATCTAAACGAAAACTTATTCTAATATGAAAGCAAATGCAAACTTATTCTAAGATGCAAGCAAAAGGAACTATCTTAATCCTAACTCAATTAGGAAGATATAGATCTAACCCAATTAAGAGCAAGATATTTAAAGTATTGCAATTTAAATATGTCTGGCTCTTAATGAATATGAAGCTAATGAAGTAGTTCAATTAACTGACATTATGAATACCAAAACGCATCCTATTGAGACCTCTTCACTGAAATAATCAATCAACAACACTCATGACGAAGTTCACAAAATGATATTGATCATTTAATTAGTAACTTGAATAATTAAATAAAAATATGCGGAAGAAGTTCACAACATATCACTATTTAATAAATTAGTTTTATAAGACATATTTCTGATTAAATAGTTAGTCAGAAATCAGAATTTAATCCATAAGAGCAGAGATAAATAATAACATAAAATAAAGACAAATAACCCATACCGACAAAAGTGCACAATTATGAAAGTAAATTGAGACATTCTGGTCATCATAAAATGAAACCAACATTTAAAATAATATTATTCTAAATACTAATTTTATTGAATCCATTCTCTAGCTCCAGTCTCCAATAGTCCTTTACAATGCCTGAGCTTCTGCTTTCAAAACCAGAGCTACAATAGTGCAAACTCTGTTCATTATACATAACTCAGAATGTAAAATAAAAACCTCAATAATCTCCTGATTTGAGATTCCTCTTCTCCCACCTACAATTCTAAATCCCTATTTCAGAAGTGCTTTCAGAATTCCAGAATTGCAGAGAAAAGAAGCCCTTATTACATTTTGCAATCCGCTAGTTATAATATTTGCAAGGGAATTCTTAACAAGAAAGTTTGTTGAAGAAAAGATTTTCTCAATCAATTTTCATTTACCCGAAATTTCATTCTTCGATTGCTAGAGCATTCTCATTGATTGAGATCTTGTTCTCCTCATCTTTTCAACTGTTTTCCTGCAAAAACAAATCAAAACAAAATTAAAATTCCAAATATGAAATTAAAACAAATTTAATTGATTTCAATAAAATAAATAATTGAAAATTTAATTTAAGCTTTTTATGGATTCCTATAATGATTTTAATTGGCCAGGGATATCGTTGACAAATGGATATACATTCCGAAGAGGTTGGGCAAATGAAAATGCAAAGAATAAAACCTAGAAAATTGAGTTTGTTTAAAAATTTGGAGTTTGATTTTCTACCTATTTTTAGACCCAATAAATGATCAAATCTGTTAGTAAAACCTCATTATAAATGTTCTCCATGATTTTATCTTTCCAATGAGCCATCATGGGCCTCATTTGGCCAAGTAAAACTCAATTTATTAGCCTCCAAAGTTGATGAGTCAAATCTCGCATAATTCTGAAAATTCTATTACCTAAACCCAAAAATAAAAATTTATTAATTAAATTCTAATCCTAAATTATATTTTAATTACTTTATAATTAATTCTAATCTATATAATTAATTTTAATTAAGCTCATTTAATTAAAAATTAATTTAAATTTCAAAATTAATTAATATTAAAAATGATTTTGAAAAAATTTATTTAAATTAATTATATTTTTTAATATTATAATTTCAATTATATTTAAATTTATAATAAATATTTATATTATAATATAATTTATTATAATACAAATATAATATATATTTACAAAATTAATTCACAAACCATTAGAATCAACCAAGCCAAAATTCAAAATACTTAAACTAAAGCCCAGATCATGTGAGTGGTGTTATATGAGAGGGTAATGGAGTAATAAGGGAGAGTTTGGAGGGATAAGGAGTGGAGAGTGAGGTGGAGGGTGGGTAAGGTCATCGTGATGGGAGTCATAAGGTGCTAAAAAAACTTTATACTAAAAATTTGTTACCTATCGCATAAAACCGAAAGTCACATATCAGAATTTTTACACGTTGCATAAAAACAAAAGTTTTTATTTTGCGATATGCGATTTGCGATGTATCGCAATATTCCATGTTCAATGTTAATGTTTATGAATCTTTTTATAAGACTTTGCGAGAAATTTGTTTACAATAAATGTTTTTTCTTATAAGTTTTTTTGTGATCTTGGTCTCAAGGGCTATTAAATTAATGAAGATGAGTGGGGCTCGCATGAATTTTAATCTTACAAATTGAGCTATAGCTATTTTGCATTTTTGAGAATCCGATCTTGGCAATTTGTCTTAAAATAATAAATTGGAGTAAATTACGAAGATCCTGAAACATGATCTCATTCATTGTATGATTTAGCTGGGTCGTTTTGTAGGCCCGTTAGCGAAAAAATGAAAAACTAATAACATTTAACTGAAAGTCAATATTTACAATGAATGACTTATTAAACTTTATTAGCTATGAAAATTGAAATTTTATACTATTATTTACATTTCTAGCCCACGCGAGAGAATGATCAAACTTCAAAGGAGTGCCATTTACCATCGGGTTGACCAAATGAGTCAAAACAAGTATCGATGGAAAGCTTGTGAAAAGTCGGAGTCAATCAAATAATCAAAACAAAAATTTGACAAAAATAAAATAAAAAATGATAAAAATGTAAGACAATCTTAAATGAAAATAAAAAAATATTCTTAGCCAAAAGTTTATAGCAAGGGTCCCCATTATTTAAGTACATAAAATAAAAAATGGGGGGGTTGTGTTTTACCAAAACATGTGACTAGAAATTATAGAGTAGAGAAAACAATGGCGGTATTGTAGAAGTATTTTTATTGGTTGAATCTTCAGCAAGATGTTGGGAAGTACATTAGGTCATGCATTGTATGCACCATTCACAAACCAACCATCAAGAAGCAACTCTTCTATACTTCTATAGCTCCTCCTAATTAGCCTTGGGAATCTGTCTCCATGGATTACATGTTGGGCCTTCCATCTACTAAGCATGGAAACGATTGCCTTTTCATGGTTGTCAACAAATTCTCCAAGATGGCCATCATGTCGACTTGCAAGAAGAGTATCACAACAAAGACCATTTCTAATAGATTCTTTGAGCAAGTTTGGGTACACTTTGATCCCACAATCCATTGTCTTAGATCGGGATAGTAGATTCTTTAGTGAATTTTGGTCCAGTCTCTAGTCAATGTTGGATAAAAAACTTACTAAGTTCACGACTTTCCATCCCAAAACTGATGGCCAAACATAGGCTATCAATGGGATGGTCGTACACATTCTTCGTATGTACAACTCGAAGCATCCATGCACATGGGATGAAAGTGTTCCTTATGTCCAACAAATGTACAACATAGCTCTACACAACTCAATAGGCCAGAACCCCTTTCTAGTAGGGCTGGGATTTCAGCAATTATGTCTCATTGATGTGGCCATACCATTTGTGGCCACTGTTGGAGATTCACCTCATGTCCAGTCCAAAGCCGAAAGGGCTAATAGCTTCATTGATCACGTTCAACATATCCTCCACCCGATCCATGATATATTGGACAGAGCCAGTGCTAAGTACAAGCATCACCATGATAAACATCGAGTTCTACATAAGTTCCACATGGGTGACAAAGTTTCACTGCATTTGTAGAAGGAGTGCCTAGCTACCCACCACAAGCTTCACCCACTCCAATATAGGTCGTACACAATCACCAAGGCTATAAGTGACAATTCCTTCGAGCTAAGCATCCCACTGTTCCTTGTTCTACACCCACTGTTTAATGTAGACAGCCTTCGACAATGCTTTTTACCATTATTGGACACATCCAACATTGTAGAACAACTCACACCAACAGAGCTCAACCCAGACTACATGGAATAGGCCACAACTGATCAAACCATGGAAGCACAAATCAAGAACACTAGCTAATAGAGGATACAACTATATCGAGTTGTTAAAGTAGGCTAACTTCTTCACCAAGGAAAGTGTTTAACTAGGGATGAAGTTCAACAAAAACTTCCTGACCTCATGGATGCTCTGCACCAATGGAGACCGTTGTTTACTAAGCGGGTGTGAATGGTCCAATTTCATTTGCTTCCTTATTTATTTCAGAATTCACTATTTTTAACATTTTTTTGGGTCCCTAACTTCTGGAGCAATTTTAACCCCCTGAGTGATGTTTTTTTTTAGGTCCACTGGAACCCTATAGTGATAGCTAGTTCCCTATTATGAAACCTTTAGTACTTACAGATACCTTTCCAACAAGGTATCGTATGTGCCAAACGGAGAAAATATGACCAAGTTACAACCAAGACAAGTTGGCTTGGCAACTAACCCCAACGAGGCTCCCGAAATATTGGTGTTACATCTCTTGGGGTTAGGATTTTGGTTGTTGAGGGTTTTCTCATGTTTTTCAATAATAAATAGGTCCATTGAGTCGCATTGTAACATAGTTCAGTTGGCATGTAGCCAACTCATCTGTTCTAAGATATAAGCTACCATCCCCCTAGTTATCTTATTTCGATTCTATTTGTAAGTATAATTCAATAATTTTCTGTTAATTAAATGGAGCTCTTTTTTACTGCATCTCTATATTTATGATTATATATGTACTTTTTTCATTCTTGTTCAAGTTTGGATTAGAATCCCAGTGAAGGAAACTTTTAGGTTACTCGGTACTATACTTGTGTCATCCATTTTATCATGGTCATTTTTTCCATTTCTATTCATGTTTTTTATCAAATTATCAATAGAAATTGTTTTAAATCCTAGGTTTATTCCCTTGTCTTAATTCTATTTCTTACTCTATTTTCTAATTTTCTTTTATGCTTCAAATAGGTGATTTGAATGATGGTTTCCTAATAATTTCCTTGAGGTAAAATTCAACTCGAACATTTTACATATTTCTATTCATTTAGAGAATTTCTTATGACTTAGTCATTTAGATAATCTATTAATGGTAGTTTATTTACCTGTTTTGTAACATATTTTACCTTCAACCATATCATAGGTTGATTTAGTATTACCTTATTTGTTGATATTGTACCATTTTTGTTTGAGCTACCAAGTTCACATTAAAAATTTCTCCTTCTTGTTGCAAGGTTTCCTTCTATTGTAATTAGGCCGTTATTGCCACGGATACTCCGTCCACCACCTTGGAAAAAAAAAATGGAAAACATTGAGGCCTTTACACTCAATATAACTTCTACTAGTATTCTATCTACAAATTTGTACAACCTATTAGTTTTGTTTCTCAATTAAATTCACAACATTTTTCATCATGTGTGTTTCCCTTTCAAGATCTGATATAAGAAGTATGCATTGGAACTTCAATAAAAGTTTAGATGTATCTTTTCCTATTATGCTTTATCTTAGAGTCAATGTTATTTTTATTCATGTATTATCCTGACATTACCAGTTAGTGTGATATCCATCAATCATATATAATACTTCCTTAAGATTACAAATTATTGACTTTATAGTTCTTGAGTTTCTTAATTTCCAAGTTATTTTGTACTTTCGTTATTGTCATATCATAATAGATATCAAGTAGTAAATATTGATGCATCCTAGTCTTCAATTATGTACCATAAATATTTGTAATGAATAGGTAAAACCCACAAAAAAAATTACATATAACATATATTTTTACAATATATTATGTTTCATCTAATACACATATACCATATTTTCATCTCATTATAGAAGACTCTACAACAATAATCATATTTCATATAAATGTAGGTTTCCTCATAACCATTTCAAATATAAAATCATTCCAAGTTATATCATACATTAATTTCGTTTCCATGTCTATCACATCAATATGAAACATGCCAACTTTATATAGTTCACCAACAAAAATTCCTATACTTTTTCTTATTGCAGAGAGTTATGAACATATGCAATTTTCCCTTTACTTCTATACTTAGTGCTATTCATTATTCTCCTAGTATTATTGACTCTTTAACATAGTATGATAGGTAACACTATAATTTAGATCAACATTGTTGATATTATGTCTATATTCACATAAATAATACACTCATTCAATCCTATATTGAATACTAAATAATATCCCTTCCTTAACATGGATGAAACAAGATTGCTTATAATATATTATAGGCTTTTACCACACCATAGTTTAGAGTAATAACTCCTACAAATATTATTTCAAATAAATTTAACTTCTTGTTATACTTAAAATAATTGTAGAACTCACTGATTTATACATGCGTGATACACATATATTCGAAAATTTTCTAAAATAAACATCTCCTTACTAAAACAGAAAATAATCATTTATCTTAGAACATTGTCAACTCCTTATCTAACTAGAAAAAATCTTGAAATAGAATGTTTGGTAACCACTGACCAAGATGCTAAGCACCTCTCTCCTAATTTTGTTATCAATTTCCATCCTCTTTTTCTTTGCAAGAAAAATAAACCTCTAATCCCCAACAATGGAAAATGAAACACGAAAACCTATTCCTACTCTACGCTTCAAACACCTGGTGATTATTTGGAGTGAGCATTCAAGAATTATGAAAAATAATAAACTATTACTCCATCATACACGACTGATGCTGCAACTGAAGATTGAATGGTGCCACAAATAATGTTACACTTAAAAGATCAATTTAAGTCACTTAGGGAAGAAACAAGAACTGAAGGTGTATTGCAAAGGCAATTTCCTTTTGTTTGCGGGATATTGGCAAAGGATATTATTTAATTGATTTTTAGGTGGGAAAGGTAGTCTTGGATATTGTTGCTTGGTACAAGTTTCAATTGAAATGACCTTGACACGATGACATATGGGAATAAGTTAGCTGGGATGTTGAAAAATGTGTCTACCCTAATGGATAAGAATGAGGTTGCACTATCTAAGAAGGTTTGATATATTAACCCTAGAAGGGATGATATATGGTATGGAAGGCCATGTAAAGGAGTTTTATGAGCTTTTCGTAGACACTAACTAAGTTAAGTGTGCCCTTGAAAAAAGTTCCTACTCCATCAAATATGTAGTCAGACAAGCCCTAGATCAAGATGATCGAATCAAGGACTTGGAAGATCTTGTGAAGTCACTTGTGACACTTACAAGAGACCATGCTAATACCATTGTAGTATTGAAGAAATCCATACATAGGAGTTTAGGCAATTCATCTATGAAGGTGGAGATAGAGGAAATAAATATGTGTCAAGGGACAAGAAGTGCTAAGGTACTCAAGAACTTCTATTGGGATATGGAGAAAATGTTGAAATAGAAGAAGGATTTTTATAAAGAGTCAAAAGTTAATGCAACAACGATGTATGTCACAGGAAAAATTAAACATTGATAGAGGAACTCATTTCATCGCATAGTAGTAGGTCGCATCTAAAGGAATATTAAAATAAGACAAAGTTGAAAGAGGCTTTGTACCCATAATTTGGACCATAAAACCAAGAATGGGTGGAAAGGGATTGTTTGAGGTAGTTGAAACATAATGATATGATCTAGACATATATTAAAGAGTTCTCAGATCTTATGTTGGAGCTTCAAGACATGCATGAAAGGTACATGGTGTATGTCATTATCAACAATCTTCAGAAATGGGAAATAAAGAAAGTCATGAAGGAAGTCGTTTAAGGTTTTCCATTGGGTATCACCATAGCATAGAAACTCCTTGATTATGAAGTATACAGAAAGGATAAAGAGGAGGTTTAGAGTGATAAGAGAAAGAAGAAGAAGAAGGAAAATTAGAAAGAGAAGGTTCCCAAGGAAGGAAAACCATTTGGTATATCAAAACAAAAGAAGCCCATATCTGGTTGGATCCTTGGAGAAAACCATTTGTAAAGGCATTTCCCTACCACACTAGAGGTAGATGATTTCGAGTAGCAAGATGAAACTAAAATAGGGATGTTATTGGTAGTAGGATAAATATCTTCCCATAGGAGGAAGGAAGAAGGAAATAATAAGGAAAGAACTTAACTACATTTTGTTGAGGTGAAATTCTGAGGAATTCAAGTGATAATGACGGTTGAGAGTGGAGGCATCAACAACGTTGTCAAAGAAGAAGTAGCAAGAAACCTTGTCCTTAGGTTCAAGCTTGAGAAGGCCTCCTTCAAGGTATCCATAGTTGTGTGGGTTGTTTCTTTGATTGATGACGTACATATCTACATGAGGGGTTTGAAGTTTAAGATTGAACAAGATATAACATAGATTAATGAGTAGTAGTTACATAGATCCTATTCTATCAGGACATATAGATATGGTATAGAAGTTGGAGAAGAGAAAAAGTAAATTAGAGAAGGAAAGAGAGACTACGATGGTAGCGATGGTTCAAACATGTGACCAACAAGATTTCCATCGACATCTTGAGGCTAAGGAGAAGTTTTATCTGACAAAATTTATCCTAGGAGGTTGGACATGGAATTTTGAGCTTAAGGGATTTTGTAAGGAAGAAAAAGGTAGGATGTGAACATATCCTTCTTTTCTCACCTGCATAATGAGGAAATATGGGGCAATCCATCTAGTAGATCAAGTGGGAGTTGATGATGGAGGTATTCATAACTACCACTCATTTTCACATCATTAGGACTTGAGTAGATAGCTCAGTGTTGCACTCAGATGATCGTCCAAGATAATGGTCGTACTTAAGGTGTTGCCTCTACAATAGCATATTGATGGATTCATGATGACATAACCTCAGAGAGACGACATTACAAGACATCGGTTCTTATGAGGCTTGGTGTGGTGATCATATCATGGGGCTTCACTCAATGAACCTCTAACATTTCACATGCATTCATGGAATACTAAACAATACCGTTAATTTGACTATATATTGGAAAATACCTCTAAAAATCATATTTTTTTAACTCCCTAACAATACGAACCCAATACACCTTCCCAATTTAAAAAACCTATTATTTCATTAGATATTTTAGGTATCCATTTTTTCATTAAATTATTTTACACCCTTTTATATTTTTTCAATAACATTGAGCTCCATTTTTTATACCTACAAATATAAAAATCATTTACCCCATATTATATTCTCAATATATTATGCCATTTTTTCCTCAATATATATCTTCCAATATGATTGCACATCGTAAGATATTTCTCCTCTACTGAATCATATTAGCTATATGATTAACTGAGTATCATGAGGATATTCAACACATGGAAATATTCAAGAAAGTTTCCAGAGATGTAGTGAGAGATATCAATTGGAGGGGCTTCATCATGATAGAAATATATAGATGAAGATGGCTTGAGGGTTATTACTGGATTATTGGCTCTACGACAATAAATTTGAGTGGGGGAGGATATCAAGCCCTAGAGTTGTGCACACATTTATCCAAGGTGCATGCCATGTGAGACATATTAATCGCATCATCAATGATGAGGAAATCAAAATAAATGCGATGAAAGAGGATGTTGAGTCAGGAAGCACCAACAAAAGGTGTTGTAAAACTGACATTTGTGGTTTCCATTGTAAGCATGTGGGTTGTAACAACCTTGGTTAAAATATTCATGTAAAAAATATATAAGACCACAATCATGGGACACATATTCCAAGCTCAATGGTGTAAAAAACATCCTAGTGGGTGTTCGTTCAGTTTATTATGGCTAAGGAAATTGGTAAAGGCAATGGAAAAGGCTTTGTGAAGGGAAAATGGCATTTATTTTCATTTATTTATGAAAATAATGGAAATTAGGAAGAAAGGAAGGTGAAAGCTAGTAGGTTGCATCTGAGGAGGAAATTGAAGGAAATAGACCCCTCATTGATAAAAAGGCTTCTGAGTATCAGTGAGTAAGCTTCGCCAGTTCAATTTTGGAGTTATCTCTAGATTCTCTCTCTCTCATACTCTTGGAAACTTAGAGTTCTTTTGGATCACTCTTGGAGGGTGTGGAATACATGGAGTTTTGCATTAAGAAGGAAAAAGAAGAGCATGAAAGCATAAGAGGACATTGGGATCATCAACTGAAATGAGTTTTTCTTGTAGGTACTGAGTTCTATGTATGTTTTCCTCACTAGTTTTAGCATGTATGGCACATGCATGTGGTTTATTGGTTATGATATGTCATTGACATGGAGGATTTCTTGGATTGAAAGTGGATTTGCCTAGCCTTGCCATTTCTTGCATATCCATGGTGTTGTGGGTTTATTTCAATGTCTTTATGGTTGGTTCTCATGTTTCCTTAGCTTCGCTTGAGTTACTAGTTCCTGGAGCCTTGGTTGGAAAAACACTTTAGAGCCCCGTAACATCTTTGGTTGAGTTACTATTCCTGGTCCTAGACCCTTGGTTGGAAAATGCTCTAGAGCCCTAGGTGGTTTGAGTTACTAGTCCTGGAACATTGGTTGGACAAATTCCATAGAGCCCCGCATAACTTGTGGGTTGAGTTACTAGTCCTGGTGCCTTGGTTGGAACAAATGCTATGGAGCCCTAAATGTCTTCGATAGAGATCAATATGATGATGATTTTGTGGTGTGTAATCTGAGATGGAATCACTATTTGATGGGTCCAGGTGGTTCACCTCTCGAAGCCTTGGATAGTTTTTGATTGACGTGTTTTATGAGATCCCATATTCATGCTTGGAATATGGAATGGGGTTGAATGGTTGAAGAGATATTTGGCTCAACCATTCTAGGGTTAGGTAGAACATGGTAGTCCCATCCTGGGTTTGGATTTTGCATCATTAATATGAGGTTATTTCTTCTTATATTTATATGAGTATTATGTTGGCTTATATGTCAATGATATGGATATGATTTCCTTGGTATTTATGTTTCTATTATGTTGATTATGCATATATTTTATGACAGTAGCCATGTATGGCTCTCATTATGTTTCTACTTGTAAATGAGTTAACAATATATTTATGACTTAATGGATGAAATGGCATCTAATGTGTTGAGTCATCAATGCTTGTTAATGATTCTCAAATGAATATGAGACTCCTATGCCTCTATCTGTTATTTACACCTATAGATTACATATACATGATATGTTTGACGAAATGATTGTCATTCCTAGTAGGGGTCTAGTCAAGGGCTTGTTCAACTATTTACATTTGCATCATTGTTTCATTGCTATATTTTTTCTTTCTAAAGGAGCCATTCAATTCTATTTAGTGACCCGAGCGCTAGGCATGAAAAAGTGGCTCAAGTCTCGATGAAGCTGGTACAACACTAAGAAAAATAGACCCTCGATGTTGCCATGCCATGTCATGAGAGCATCTAGAGCCTCCTTGATGTTGTCAAGCCCATAGCATGGGAGTGTCCAGAGGTAAAGAGGTATAAAACCTTAGTGGGACCTAGGTTTTGGTTACCATAAGTGTTGGGATGGTTCTCAGGGGTCCTCTAGGTGACATTGAAGGTCTTTATGATGTGTTTCCATTAATTCCACTTCCCTAAGGTCACATAGGAGGTTGAATCCACTCATAGTATCTTCTCATCACATGTTTACCCTAGTTGGCTAGTTACTTGGGTAGATGTGGGAAGGGGATGTTACAGAGTTGTATCAAAGCATGGTTCGCCCCTTGGACTAGACGGCTTGTGTGTTGGTCATGCATTCATGTCGGTTTCATATGTGTTGCTTATGCTTGTAGTGCATATGCTTGTTGCATTTGGATGGTGTTGATCATGGTTGTAGGTACGTAACCATGTGAAGGTTGATGGTGTTGTTGTGGGATGTTTCGTCCTGAGTGTATCATTCTATATCCATTTGTTATGTGTGTCAGTGTCTATTTGTTTTTATGCATGCATTGTCATGGTTATGGTTATGCATGAATGGTATGTCAGACATGCATTGTGAGGTCATTATATCAAATTAGGTCATCATGATGGTATTAGTATGTTGTGATGCTAATCTGTTGGCTGAGATAAAGTAGGAGATGCATACCATTAGAGTGAGGTTGCTGCACTAGAATTTGGCGTAAGACAAGATCGTCATACATGTATTGCATGTTTGGCATGCAGGTATGATAGTTAATGTATTGTTATATGCATTAAGGTTATATGCATTTTTTTCATTCTATTATTATTATAGTCACATGTATGATAAATTCTATTTGATCAGTGTAGTCATATACACATGTCTGAGATAGTCATGAATGATAGTATTATGTGGTTAGATGATAGTTAGTTTGATGATTATGTTATATGTTGTTAATAAGTATGTTATAGGTTAACTTCTTGTTATTACATGCTAGTAACCTGATGATTACGATTACTACATTAAGATATTAATGTGATATGTATCATACTAAGTTGGATTGGTCTATGAAAATGGTTAGGGTTATGACATTCACGTATGAGTCAACTTATTTGTGACATTGTGTTGTACTAATCCAGATTGACTATGAAGATGTGATTGTTATGTATGAATGATAATTGTTTATGCATTTAAGATGTGAACATGTTAGTTAGTTACTGCCATGTATATCATGATCTTATTTATGGTTGAGTTGATATTTTGTGAATTTATATCGTGTTAATCTAGCTTAGTTGTGCAGACAACATATCCTCCCTTGAGATACATCAAGGTATGATTTTTTTTATGTTGTATATTTGATGCTTGATTGTTTGATTATGCCATCTATCTGGTTCTAGAGGGTTTGGTGTCTATTATGTCATCTAGTTTATTTATCTAACATGGTGTGCTTATAGCTTTATTGAATATTTGATTAATTTCATGATATGAGTATGTGTCTATAATATTTCTTGCTGAAATAATCTTTTTTAAGGATGATTGGACTAATACATATGTGTTGAGACAACTGATATGTACGTGAGTGTAATAGGTGGAAATTGTAGCACTATGTCTAATGACTATGAGTTGACTATCGATTATGACATGATTGTTAGTCTTGGTAAAGGTTGATTTCAAATTGTTAGATATGATATTTAGAAGACGTGGTTGATATATGTGAGTAGTTGCAGGGTAACATGCTTGGAATTAGTATGGCAAGGTAATAGTTGATTTGGTTATATAAATGTCCATTGGGAGATGTCACATTACATAGTAAGAATCAACTAAGGAAAGGTAAAAATCTAAAAGAAAGGAATTTGGCAAGAATTCCTTTGGATATATTTGGAAACCCTAATTCAAAACGAAAGAGTTCTTAGCATACAAGAAGTCTTCTTAACCTTGATTTTGTGTGACATTGTGCAGATATGTTCTATAGCATGAACTTGTATTTAACAAGTATATCATTTAGTTTCCAGTTATGGATGGATTCGTCAAGGGAATTGGAGTCCTTTGAGAGAGGGCACAAAAGTTTTCAGTTACAAGGCAATGTGCTTGGCAAAACAAGGTAAGATAGCTAGTATGTTTTTATGTTTATTTATAAATTTATAGTTATGTGTTTATGGTAATATATTGGATGGCAAAGAGACTACCATGAAATTTTGAAGAAGGCTAAGGGTGATCTTTCCTTTGGAAGCACTTGGAACCATGGAGATTGAGTCATGGTGTTTATTGCCAGTCTTGTTCTTTTGTCTTTTGTGATATGTTGCGCTTGATTTGTGGCTTTGTTTATGTCTAATGTATGGCAATACAACTTTGTTTATGATGTCATATTGGTATTAGTTTTCATGGTTCTCTCTTGTTTTCTCCCTGTTTTTACCGTTTATGTTTTGATTCTTGGGAATTGGTTGGGAAAAAAGAAAAGTTAATGGAGCTTAGTGAGAGCTTAATGAAACATAGGAGGAAACATAAGACAAAAATTAAACTTGGTGCATGTATAAGGGTAGTTGAATGCAAGGGTATGATTACTAGTTGGATTGGTCAGGTCCGTTGGTGTAAATGGAAGATGGCAGGATAGCTATGGGAAAGGTAATCAGTAAAGTTAATGTCAATGGATTTGAGGCATCATAGGCCTTGGCTATGTTGGGAATTATTGTGCTCGATGTTGTACATGTGTCACATGAATAAATGTAGTTGTATTAACATTAACCTTATGATATTTGGTGTTGGGAATGGAATCCCCCCTAAGGCATGTTTTGAGGCTTAAAGCCCAAGTTTTGACCAGGCACATTGTAAAGACTCCGTGATCTGTGAGCGTGGAGAGAGAAGTCATAATTAAGTCATAGGGTTGTTTGCCCTTGCTTTTGTATTGTAATTGGCTTGTAAGACCTAGTCATGGTCCGCGGACCATGGGATTGTATAAATAGAGCGAGGCTCTAATTAAAGACGACACGAAATAGAGTAGAATGAGGAGTCTAAGAGATTGATAGTGACTCAAGTGTATCAGTTTTGGGTCGTAGAGTAGGAGAAGGCTCTACAACTAAGTGCGCAGAGACCTAGTAGTCCGTAGCTGAGTGCGAAGGCCCTACAGCTAAGTACCCAGGGCAGGTCGAGTTTATAACCATGGGAAGAATTAATAAAAGATAAGTTAATAATTAATAAAAGAGAATTTATATCATATTTTTGTGTCTCTTTTCCTATTTTATATGTTAATGGGCATAAATTGCAAGCTTACTATTTCTTTACATGTGTAGACTTATATGAATGTGTTGACCCAATAAATATAAACATAGGACATCACGTTGCACGAAGGTGACTACTTTGTGTAAGAAGCTAAGTAAGATCTCAAGGGTAACTTAAGGAATTAGCACAGAGCACTGCTCTAGCAGTGCGGAAGCCCCACAACCCTCGTTAGGGTTGCACGAAGGCAGATATATTGGGTCGTGAAGGCCATGTAAGTGTGCGAAGAAACCTACGTGAAGAACCCAACAATTGGATCCAATCAACTCATCAGACATCTCAAGGGTGCAAAAACCTATTTCCAACACCCTCCCATAGTACTTTAGGTGAGAATTCAGTTTGCGCACTATAGAATATTGCCGAAAGGGCCAGAAGTATAGGGATTTGTTTTGCTAATTAACTCTGAACCTGGGTTAGGCTTCACCAAGCCAAAAAATGGTTCTATTGCCAGGACTGGGATCTGCATAGGGATGTCTGATGTTGCATCACTGGAATCCAGTTAAGAAGGAAATCAAAGGCTGGATTGGCAGAAAAATTCATGAGTTCACGGTGTACAAGAATAGAAACTCATGAATGACAAAAGCAGAATAGTTAGAATGCTACCTGTATACAGAAATCCACGTATTTTCTTTGTGTCTTTCCCCACTGAGCTGTAGGAGTGGATCACGAAGCTAGAAGATAGCCAAGGAAGGTGTAGGCTTGATAGTCCTATTGTGTGGACCCCAGAGTTGGTGCGTAGGTTGGAAGCATCAGAGGATAAGAACGCAGGAGTTTTTTATCATTGGCTTGATCGAATTATAGGAGGATTCATTAATGAATTCGCGGTAGACACTTCATTCAATTACAGCGAAGTAGAGCGGCACTTCCTTAAAGGACAACGAGTAAGTATGTTAAGTCTTTGAACACTTCGATTAAAATGTTATTTTGTGAAAAATGGATTATGTAGTTACATTGATGTTCAGGGCTATGCGAAGTGGGAGAATTTACAAAAACGAAGGAAGTACAGAACTAGAAAATAGCCCCTTGATCTAACCTCCGCGAAGGGGCGAGGAAGAGCTCACACAGGTATCTCCATGTAGTGCGATAAATTTAATAAGGCAGATGATTCTGTGCATACTGTCTCCACCGACACTACCGCTAGTTTCACCGCCATCGCCTTCATCCTCACCCACACCACCTCCACCACCACCACATTGTAATATGGCAAGCTTGATAAACTTACTGATGATAAAAGGAGTCAGAAATGAAGATCTGGACTAGCTTTTGTTCATAGTAAAAGATGTATGGGAAGCACAGGGAGTGACAAATGATGCTATCAAGAAAGCTACATTAGTTAGGGCCCTGCATGATCGCGCATTTACCTGGCACATTAAGCATTGAAGTGATCATCTGAATGCAGGAATCTCGGAGGCTCAAGCCGTGCTAACCAAGGAATTTAGCATGGAAAAGTTGAAAGAGCCGTCAATAATTAGGTTCAAAGAAATCACGATGCTACCAGGCGAGACTGCTTGGGAGTTAGATCAAAGGCTAAAATATATGATCTGTGAAGCAAACATGATCCTGATAGATGGACAACACCACACATGGTTTGTAGCATCACTAGCATTGCATCTATGGAACGCGTTGTCACAACAAATGATAAAAACTGAAGCCAAAGCATTATAAACTGCAATGAGGCTGCATGAAACCTCAATGTAGGATCCTAACCTAGAAGTTCAGCATATTCACGTGCAACTGAAGAACTTATGCCTTGAGATGCAAAGTCTAAAACAAGATAGAACAGTTCGCCCAGAGGTGCGCAAAGAGGTATGGTGTGTAAAGTGCAAGGGTTGGGTACATGACAAGGACCATTTCCCGGTGTTCGCGAATTACCTCGCGGGAGAAGGACCAATGCCATTGAGGCCAAAGGCACAAGCAGGACCTAGCGCGATGCATGCATTATGGTTAGTGATTTTTCAAATAGGGAGAAAGCATGCTATAGACAACTGCCACTTATTGAAAAAGTACAAGCATAATTCCCAATAGTTGTTCTATAATTTCTGTAGGCTAGTGGGACATGGTGAGCATGCCTGTAGAAGTTATGAGCTGATGATTAATAGGACTCCTACTTACAGAGTTTAGGCTGAAAGACGGCCCCTTGACCAGAATGCTGGAATGGCACGCACCGAATTCCAGGGGCATGGACGAGGCTGAGGGGGAGGAGCACTTGGAAGACTTCATGGACATCTCATATGTTATAATTACGGGGGCCCGGGACATTATGCCTGCGATTGTACGAATCTGACATGTCCATTGTGATTGTATTGTACACTGTTTGATCATGAGATGGAGGATTGTCCAACACTAATAGTGAGGTTGCGAGATAAAGGAATGCTCCAACCTACACCGACTCAGAACCTACGAATGGTGACGTCTGAGCTGTGCGAACAAGACCCTAATTTGAACATCATGCTCTGAAGTGGAATTACGAGAGGGGATGATATAGGAAAGCAGCCTAAAGAGAGTACTCGAGTTTGCAAGGCTGTAATGAAAGAACCAAATTTTGATTTGGAGCGCAATAAGGGAACCTTCATGGAGGCTAGGGAGAGCTTCGCTGATGCCTCGACTTCAGAAAGCAAGGATGGGGCGGAGCCAGACATGGACCCATCAATGCTCACCACATTCCTGGAGACATGTATGAAGCTACTATGTGACAGTAAGGCTGTAAAAGGACTATAGGAACTCATCAATCGATGTACTAGGACAACGCTAGTTGAACCTCATGTAGTCAGGAAGTTTGGAAAGAATGTGACGAGGACAGGAAGAGAGATGAGATTGACCGTGCAAATTGGAGAATACAAGATGGATCAAGTTATTCTAGACTTGGGATAAGATGTGAATGTTCTTCCAAAGCAGACATGGGACCACATGGAGAGGTCTACGCTACAATGGTCTCCTATCCAGCTGTGGATGGTGAACCAACAGAAGATCCTACCTATGGGAAGATTACAAGGAGTGATTGTAGATATTGAAGGAGCGAGCACGCTAGCAAATTTTGAAGTAATAGAGATTTTTGATGACAGAAACCCCTACCTTGCATTATTAGGGATAGATTGGGCCACTGACATGAATGGGGTGATAAATCTAAAGAAGCACAAGATGATTTTTCAGAACAAGTCTCTGTGCATAGTTGTACCATTAGACCCTACGGAAGGATCACAATACATGGAGCCAGTGCGTGACTATGAGAGGGATGACGATCTAGATTTCATCTACAAGATAATCACACGAGAACAAGATTGGGAGAATTCAATTGTAGATGGATGAATCTCATGGGAGCGCGAAAGCTCCTGTATGTCGGATTTTGATGAGGAAATGGAATGATGGCAGAACCGGTTACACGAGGTAACCATGTTGAACTATAACATGATGACAATATCGTTGCATTGTGTATCAACGAAAGTAAGGAATTTGTCTATGTATGATGGGCTAACCAATGTAGATGACTTCCTAAAAAAATTTGAAAGTGAGGTGCTAGAACAGTAGCATTTCGAGGCTTTCAAATGGGTACTACACACTATGCCCATGAGGTGGTGCGTTACACACTAAGGAAGTTTTCAAGACTGGCGCACATGTAGGAGAATGACGCAGACACGGTTTGGTAAGCCTATGGTGTGATTGAAAAATAAATACCATGGATGAGATGGCCCGCGTGCGCATTTGTTCGGATGGGTAGGAGCATATGGAAAACAACCTGCGTAGATGCATATGAATGTCGCGTTGATTGATGCGATTGAGGCGCAGGTGTTGGGGGAGCAGAAATGTAAAACCCTCCTCAAATGGGAGTAGGAGAGTGAACAGAAGATGATCATTCAGAAGGCTATCCATACAAAGGCATTTAGCGAAGTGTGAAAAACTTTGAGCAAGGTATGTAGCGTATAGAAAAGTGATTGGGACCTATGCATAGCAGTAGTCGTATGGAGTTACACGGTGACGTGCTAGAAACTGACAGGGCATGTGCCTTTTAAGCTAATTTTTGGAGTAAATGTTGCAATGGAGTACGACAGGACTAGTCTGCATAGCGTAGCCCTATGGGATATGAAGGGTCATCGTGCCTCGGAAGGGGGATCGTGCTATTAAAAGAATTTGAAAAAGAACACATGGAATCTGATGAAGACATTTAGAAAAATGACCTTAGGCCCCAAGGAATAATGAAAGAAAAGGAGCAATTAAGGGAGAAAATTTCTTTGATAGAAGCAGAAGTCAAGAATCTTGAGGGCGAAATAAAGAAATATTTTCTTGATCAGAAGACCAGGGTGATAAAATAAGGTCCACATAATCACGTTGACAAATTTGGGTACTATCACCGAGAATTGACCACCCTGATGCCTTGGATTGCAACACATATTACTAAACGGATCAACCATGGTGTTGCACTGTAGATAAGAAAATGCACGACGCAACTAGTAACAGTAAAAGGTGGGTGTTTTCTAGGTAAATGGTTGAAGGGCTGGTTGGAACATTACACAGGTGGTTCAGCCACCTAACTAGCCATGGAAAGTACATTATTAACGCTCCAAGTAGTTGAAAGGAGGCATGGGACTATAAACTACTCGACCGAGGAGTTGTGCGATGTTGGAGCTGCGCGTAGGGGTAAGGTGTCACAAGGTCCGCAACTACGCAAGGGAGGTTACGCTGCCACGCGGATTGGCTAGAAAGTGATCATTGAAGTCACTATTCCCGATTTGATACTCGACTTGAGGTCAAATGGAGCGGGGGAAAAGCATTTCAGATGCACTTTATGGGTAAGATTTGGGAAAATCTATCACCAGGGAAGCATTAATGAACCAGATTTGGGTGAAATAGTCAGATTCAAATTCAAAAGGCACTATAAATTATAAAGGGCTGCCCATTAAACAACAATTTGTCATTTGTGAATTGAGCTATTGTATGCACTGCGTATTCTAAGCCAAGATCCATTTGGCCTATACCCAACATTGATTGAGACCCTGCTTAATTGATTCTTAGATTTCTGGACACGTACGATGGCAACATCAGAGAAAGTTATGGAAATTGCAGAGATGACCACCAAAGACGCCATGGAGGACATGACTATGGAGGATACCCCTGAAGGTGTCGGGATTGTGGCAGAAATCCCTAAATCACTGCTCATGCCGAGGCCAAAGCAAGACAAACAGCCGATGATTTCGGTGTGTGTGTCCACACAAAACCTACTACGCATTAAGTTAACGATAGAGGAGAAGGGAAAAGAGGTTACCATAGAAACTGACGAGGAGGAGGAAGACCTTGAGGACCTCATCATTGAGGAAGACGAGGATGAGGACATGGAGATAGAAACTGAGATTGTGCACCTTCCAACCAAGGTACTTGCGTATATCCCTCTACGGAAGGGGAAAGATAAAGTACCCAAGGACCCCGATGCGAGTAAGAATGCTCTCTAGATGTCGCTCCTCCTGGACAACATAATCTTTGAAGGCATGCACCTAGGGACGGTGCCAAAGTTAAAATTTGAAGATTGGGATCTCGTTAACCACGAAAAATTACCTCATCTCAAGACTGCATAGCTCATGATACCCAAGAAGGACACTACGGCGGGGGTTGTCGAATTGGAGTCGCGGAAGTGGTTATGCAGAGTGGAGAAGGAAGGATTGCTAAACGTGCTCTAGGTGTTGCATTTCCATTGCACCCAGGTAGCAATATTCGTCATCAGGTAGCTCCTCTACCTAGTGCATGATGGGTGGTTATGGCTGGAGGAGCCCATCCCCATCACGAACCACTGAATCCACCATATTAGCTGGCTCCCATGCAAAGGAGAGGACCCTGTAGACATCTCGGAGGGAAATAGTAGCGATCTGGCCATTGCGGAGATGATGAAGAAGAAGTAAAAGCTAGAGAGAAAGAAAAGGGGCTATGCCATATCCAACATCAACAACAAGGTAGTTAAAGTGGCAACCCAAATACTAGCATGCAAGGTCATGCGAAACTGTAGTGCAAAAGAGGTACCCACATCAGTGATAGTGCTAGATGAACAGTGCACGAAGGGGTTCCAGTTTAACTGGTTCGAGTTCTTGTGCGACGAATTCCTAGAAAATTGTCATGAGGCCCAGGAACAAGGAAAGACATTCCACTATGCACGGCTTCTATTGTCCATAGTGTTGGTAGCAGCAGAATTACCGGAGGACAGTCAGTTCCCCACCATTAACAGGGATCTGTCGGAGGCCGCGAAGTACGCTTCGCTATGGGCCACTAAGAATGCGAACTGGATCCATGATAGTGAGATATTTTGGGTGTTCATGGAGATGAACATCAAAATGGGGATTAACCCCAAGCCATGGTTATCACCCACTCTCTACAACAACCTACAAATTTTTGTAGAATTCAAAGCAGTCTTCCACAAAGTCTATATCAGAGCGTGCAAGGATATGACCAAGAAATGGCATGAGCTACCATTCATAGCCAAAAATGATGCAATCTCTGATGTAATGGAAACATGGCCACCAGACTGGCGTGCCTTAGACCTCACTATAGTGGAAAAATCTGTTTCACAAAAGAAGAAAGAGGAGGCCAAACTGCGCATCACGTAGTTGGCAGAAAAGAGGAAGTGGGAAGCAATAGGAGCAAAAGTGCAAGAGGCACGGGATGTTGCGCAGGCAGCAATAGAATAGAGGAAGGCCACAGTAGAAGAAGTAGCATAGAAGGCAACATAGTAGGCGCACGAGGGCCAGCGGTAACCTTTGCATAAGCAAGGAAAAGAGGTGGAAACAAAGGAGGAAGAGGGTGGCACAGACCCGCAAACAACATCAACACTACTAAAGCGCCATTGCCTAAGCGAGCAAACAGGGCCATGAGAAAAGATGAAAGCTTCCAAGTTGTCAATCGATCTGATCACTCTGGTTGAGGGTGATCTACGCAACATCAGTGAAGCAATGTGTGATGTCACCACCAAGGCCATCTAGAGCTTCATGGAGGAGAATTAGATTGTATTGGGGGCCCTCCTAGTACAACTTTAGGAGTTGCAGGTATGGGCTCCTCAGGTTGGTACCCTTTCAACCAGCCTCACAATAGGGATAGCTACAGTCAAGTGGATGCTACATGCTCAGACAACGAACACAACAGTGCTGCCAGAAGGGGCACTGGTGACAACAAATGAGGTTGACAGGCCTACAGTTAGTGCACTAAAGGGCATAGGGATAAATATCGTTGTGCTCCATTGAGAGACGTTATATGTTCTACACGATGGGCTTACTACAGAACTATGGGCTAGGGAGAACCGTGCATTGCAGGTACTCAGCAAGGAAAAGATCAACATGGAATAGATAAGCTTGCGGCATGAGAATATTGTGTTGGAAAACCGAAAGATGGTACAGGCACTGGAAGAAGCATGTTGGATGGTCCTCAAGTTGGCCATTCCAGCAGATGTACCAACAGAGGTGCGCATCCACCGAATGGCAAAGTTGAACCTTCAAATAGCAGAGATGTGGTTGAAGGCACAACCGTCCACCCCTCTAAAAGTTAGAGAACACCCAACCAGCACAATCAGAGCATGGATGAAAGAGATTAGTAGTGCTGTCAGGGACTGCACCACAATGTTGGAGGAATCCTTTGAGGTTGCAGGAGGACCCCAACATCCAGTGCTTAGAGACAGAGGCGTGTGAGATCCAGTAGTAGTATGACAGTATCAAAGGGGCGATGCAGACGATGGCCCTTACTCAAAGGTTGGTGCGAATGCAATAGGCCAGAGCACTGAAAAGGAAAGTGGACGCAGCACGACACAAAGAAGTAGTTTTGAAAGCATGCTTTCAACCTTGGATCGACGAGGCCTTTGTCACACAATGATGATTGAAGGAAAGCTCACAAAAATGCAGGGGGCATAGACACAGATGCAAGAAAACAGTTTCGCCTCCGTGGTCTCAGAACAACATGTACAGGAGATGCAGTAGGTAGTTGCTCAGTGCGTTGCCGACCTTGGAGCTATTTGAGCATAATTGCAGGGACTCCACACAAAGATCTCCACACTGACAAAGTGACTCGAGGGTGAGTCACGATGTTTGTGTTGGGTGACTGTTGGGCATGGAATCCCCCCAAGGCATCTATTAAGGCTTAAAGCCCAAGTTTTGACGAAGTACATTGTAAAGACTGCAATTTGTAGGCACCGACCGTGAAGTCATAATTGAGTCATAGGGTTGTCCGTGTTTTTTTTTTGTATTTTAATGTCAGCTTGTAAGATCTACCCATGGTCCACAGACCAGGGGATTGTATAAATAGAGTGAGGATCTAAGTAAATGAGGCATGGAATATAGTAGAATGAGGAGTCATATGCTCTTGTACAATCTCTGAAGCATTTCAGGAGTTATGCGGGCTATTCCAAGATAATAGCATATGTCCCACACCCAGCTGTTAAGGAGATTTTGGCCCAGCAGGATTGTTTGGGTATCAGAGGATGCGTAAGAAGGCTCGACTGATAAGGA